>WURS02450027.1:0-14260 GCA_011762765.2 Rhinocypha anisoptera
ACAGTTTCTGAGAACTCATCTAGCCGGACAAACGATTTTAATAGAGAGCCTGGTCTCTCAAGACCGAGTCTCTCTAAGGGGGTAGAATTTATTAAGTTTATATGGGAAGAAGGAATAAATGATATACAATGTACAATAATTCAACAAGTAGAGAGAAATAATGAAAATGTGACATAACATCGAGAAATAATAAAATATCGGTGATTCCATCTCCAAAATCTTTTTTGGGGTTATGCCTTATCCCACGCCCTTTTTCTTGCTACCACTGGCTTCAGTCGTCATAGTTTGATTCTTACCAGTCTTTCTATTAAACAAGGGCTCACAGAAAAAACCAATCCTGGAAAGATTTTCTTCTAAAAAGCACTATCAAAGTGAGTGGTTTTTCGGAAACCTTCTTAGAATTGGTTTTTCCTGCAAGCCCAAAATTAAACAAAATGAGAGGGGAATAGGATTTATTAAGTTTATATATGGGAAGAAGGAATAAATGATATACAATGTACAATAATTCAAGTAAAGAAATAATGAAATATGTGACATAACATCGAGTAATAATAAAATATCGGTGATTATATAATATATATATATAAATATATTTTAGAAAATCCGTTTCCAAAATCCCTTTTTTTGGAGGAAGGTTTGTCTTATCCCACGCCCTTTTTCTTGCTGCCACTGGCTTCAGTCGTCATAGTTTGATTCTTACAAGTCTTTCTCGTTTTAGTCACCTTCACCTTGACATTATGCACCGTAAGTTGGTGGTTGGGAAGACACCTGGTGGGAAAGGGCCTGTGACACTGGTCACACACCACAAACATGATCTCCTTGCCCACCTGGTTGTGCTGGGCAAGGTGTTCCTTTTGCTTGAAAGCCGCTCCGCACAGTTCGCAAACGTAAGGTCGATTGTCGTTGTGAATTCGCAGATGCCGCTCCAGATCCGACTTCCAACCAAAGCTCTTGGGACAGTGAGTACAGGCAAACAGTGACTTGTTCGAGTGTAGCTTGCTGATGTGCGCCACCATCTGGCTTCGTTGCTTAAACCTCTGCGAACAGTGGCTACACTCGAAGGGTAGATCTTCGGATTCTGCGGAAGAAGCCGCCACTTGGTGCGTGCATGTCTCTTGACGCTTCTTGACGGGCGATGATTTCTTAGCATAAACTTCACCCGCAACTGGATTCTTCGGTGGCCTACCTCGTTTTCTTGGTCGAGGCTCACTGTAACCACAAGTACTGCTATTACCGGAATTTTCTTGAGTGGTAACTACTGATGATGATGATGTTGATGGTAATAGTATTTGAGATCGTGATGGTGATGCTGATAGTGATGATGATGATGATGAAGCCAAAGATTCCCTTAGTTGAGATACGGGAGGTAGTTGGGAGTGAGGTGGTGATCCTAGATGGGATGCCAGGGGGCGTGGTGAGGTTACCGGTGAGGAGGATGCCGAAGCCAGGTGTCTTGTCCACCTAGGTGACACGCCCATTTGTTGCAATTGATTGAGGTGATTCGCGCTGGGTTCGTTGCTGGGTGGCCCCGAGTAGGGCGAATGCGGAGAGGGCATGGTCAGGTGTTGCCGTGGACTCATGTGATTAGGCGTGGCCTCCACGCTACGTGGTCCAGAGTAGGGCGAGTGGGGAGAGGACACCGCCATTGGTGAGAATTGATGATTGTAGCTATTGGATGGGTCGTTGCGTGCTCGAGACGAGTACGAAGATGATCGTTGGGAGTGATTGTTGACTCGTTTGATTGGTTCGTTACTAGGCGGTCCTGAGTAGGGCGAATGAGGCGAGTACTGATACAAGTAGTTAGACGTCTCGTTGCTTGGTGGCCCGGAAAAGGAGGATCTAGGTGAAGAGACGCCCAACTGTTGCAAACGATTCATGTGACTGACCGATTCATTACTTGGTGGTCCCGAAAAAGGCGAATGTGGAGAGGACATGCCCAGCTGATGCATTGGACTTGGGTGATTGCTTTGTGGCACCACAAAGGGAGACCGAGGAGAGGATAGACCTATATTTTGCAGCTGATTCGAGTGATTGCCTACTTCATTGCTGGGTGGCCCTGAAAAGGGAGAATTGGGGGAAGACACGCCAAACTGATAGAGTGGACTCTTGTGGTTACTAGTTTCTACACTGCGTGGCCCGGAATACGAGGATCGAGGAGAGGGCAAGTGATTGCTACGTTTGATTGGCTCGTTACTGGGAGGTCCCGAGAAGGGTGAATTGGGAGAGGACATGCCTAACTGTTGCAATGGGCTCATGTGGTTAATGGCTTCCACGCTACGCGGTCCAGAGTAGGGAGAATGCGGTGAGGGCATGCTCAACTGTTGCATTGGACTCATATGACTGACTGCTTCAACGCTTCGTGGGCCCGAGTAGGGAGAATGTGGCGAGGGCATGCCGATTGGCTGCATCGGACTCCGGTGGTTGCAGGCTTCAACGCTGCGCGGCCCAGAATAAGGCGAATGCGGCGAGGACAAACCTACAACATTTTGCAATTGACTCCCGTGATTGGATGCTTCAACGCTTCGTGGTCCTGAGTAGGGAGAATTCGGCGAAGACAACCCTAAATTTTGCAAGTGATTCCCGTGATTGACTGCTTCAACGCTACGCGGTCCAGAGTAGGGAGAATGTGGCGAAGGCATGCCAATTGGCTGCATCGGACTCCGGTGATTGCAGGCTTCAACGCTGCGTGGCCCGGAATAAGGCGAATTCGGTGAAGACAAGCCTAAATTTTGCAACTGATTCCCGTGATTGGATGCTTCAACGCTACGCGGCCCCGAGTAGGGAGAATGGGGCGAGGAGATGCCCATCTGTTGCAAGTGATTCATGCGAACATTGCTAGGCTCGTTGCTAGGCGGTCCCGAATAGGGAGAATGCAAGGGACTCATGTGACTGGTGGCCTCCACACTACGCGGTCCAGAGTAGGGAGAGTGTGGAGAGGACACGCCCATTGTTGGTGGATAGTGATTCATTCGAACCGAGGGTTCATTGCTAGGCGGTGCAGAATAGGGCGAGTTGGGAGAGGATAGGCCCAACTGTTGCAAATGTGAAGCTGGTTGGTTACTGGGTGGGCCCGAGTAGGAAGAACGCGGCGAAGAGATGCCCATTTGCTGCAACTGGTTGTTGTTGTTGGTTGCTTCCACACTGCGTGGCCCAGTGTAGGGAGAATGTGGAGAGGACATTCCCAGTTGTTGCAACTGGTTCATTTGATTGGGCGCGCCATTACTGATGGTCCCCCGGAAAGATGTGTGAGGAGAGTTGACCACACCAATTTGTGGTAAATGGTTCATGTGACTACTCGTTGCTTCATTGCTAACCGGTCCAGGAAAGGGCGATGAGTTGGAAGAGATAGGCCCGTTCAATTGATTGCACTGATTCACTATTGAAACACAAAATAGTTTAATTGGAATCTAAAACTTACACCGTCAAAAATAAAGTTTTGCCATCTGGCGATTTAGTTAGTACGTGAGCCATATAACAAAAATAATATTTTGCGATATGGTAAAAAATCTGAATTTCTGGTTGTATATTTAAAAAAATATCAAATCATATATCGAATTATACCGACTTTTTGATCACCTTAAATACTTTTTAAAAACTTCTTAAACATTTTTTGTTGTACTGTGAAAGTTACCCTACTTCCACTGTGCTTAACCGATTCGAATCCAACTTTTGTTGTTGTGATTCGAATTCATTACCAATTCGAATCTAACTTTTACTGTTGTGATTCGAATCTAATTCCGATTTAATTCGAATGTTGTGCATAAATCTTCGGATTCTCATTCAATTTGATTTAATCTTTCGAACTTCTTTATCGATTCGATTCGAATTTTTTTGCATATCTCTTTGAATTATGATAACTCGAGTTTGACTTTTGCCGCCGTTTATTTACAAGAAGCAGACCGCGCTTTAACGCCGGTCCTCTTGTAAATATTTATTATTATCGATAGTTTTATTTGCAGACTTTAATTTGTTTGTTTTAATTATTAATTTATAGCAAATTTTCTACCGATCAACCGGAGTCGGTTCGAAGCAAGCTAATAGATAAGCTCACCTCAAAGCACGTGACCTATGCACTGATCCTAAGTACCGACTACGTTCCCGGCGAGGGATGTCGCTCGGTGGCTTTGATCGAACGTTATCTCCACTTTGTATTCACCACCTTGCCACACCTATCCGCCCGGCATCTCGATCGACTGGCTAGAGTTTTCGACCACTCTCGACTTGCAGTGAGACTGCTAATCAACCAAACTCTGTTCTACTGCAATCAAACCTATCTGTGTACCACTTCGAAGGCAGAGACAGAAGATGGCTTTGGCTCTGACGGAGACTCCGATTCTAGTTTGATTACCTCGACGGGCGAGGCGCGAAAGTCACTACTTCCGGTCAAGCGAAGAGACCTAGTCAACCTTTATCTCTTTGTTCTGCTTCTGTCGATCCGGAAGCGAAAGATGAGAAAAGATGCGCCCAGAGTAGAGAAGTTTGTCAAGATCTTTGACCAGTGGCTTCCTGCGGAGAACCGGAAGTACGAGGAACAGCTGGCCAGGATTCATCGTATGCCAAGACCTAAACTTGAAGTTCAAAATGCGGAACATTGGCGTCTGGCAGCGGGAGTTTTCTGCTCGGTGGCTTACAATGCGGAACAGTTTGTCATGTGGGGACGTTTTCAGCATTACTTCTCCAACAGTCAGGTTTTGGTGCGAAAACTATCTGAAGCGATATCACCCGGAACTCCGGATCCTGGTAAGCACCAAAATAGGTTT
This sequence comes from Rhinocypha anisoptera, assembly GCA_011762765.2. Lineage (NCBI taxonomy): Eukaryota > Metazoa > Arthropoda > Insecta > Odonata > Chlorocyphidae > Rhinocypha > Rhinocypha anisoptera. The sequence goes on from WURS02450027.1 coordinate 4,761, forward strand.
TTAGAATTTTTAACCCGGAACTGGGTTACCCAAACGGGTTTTCGTTCTTATAGGTTTGAATCCTAAGGGAAAGTTATGTTTGATTTTTAAGGTTTTTTAGGGCTTTAGCGCCTCTTGTAAAAAAACTGCGACAAAGTCGCCGAAAACAAACTCGAGTTATCATAATTGAAAAGGATATTTAAAAAAATTGATACGAATTGAGTGAGAATTGGAAAAGTTCGAATCAAATTGAATGAAAATCGAAGAGTTATGCGCAACATTCGAATCGAATCGGAATAAGATTTAAACCATAAAACAGAAAATTGGATTCAAATTAGTTAAAGATTCGAATCACAACAGTGAAAGTTAGATTCGAATTGGTAATGAAATTAGGGTATTATTGCAAGGTGAAAGTAGGGTAACTTTCACAGTAGAATAAAAATGGCAGAAAACCGAAAATGCTAGAACAGGAATATGAACATAGAACATAGAAACCTACAATCATACTTTTCATTAAGGAGATAATTTTTTTTAAATGTGTTGTGGGTTGAGTGCTGGGTTCAAAATTTTGAAAATTGTTGCTTCTACTATAGAGTATGGTGCGGCAAGATCGGTGACTCAACTCAAAAAACCCACTGCCAACCGGTTTTTCTCAACCGTAATACAATCTCCAATTCAAGCAATCGCTGCCGGACTTCACCATCTATTGATTCTAACCGAGCACGCACTGTTTGCCCTGGGATCGTCTGCTTTCGGTCAACTAGGTCTTGGGACCCGAGTACTCGAATCGCGCTACCCAGCACTGGTCGAATCGGTGGTGGTCAAGATGTCCAAGGTGGTGTGTGGATCGTACCACTCGATGGCCTTGTCACAGGATGGCGATCTCTACACCTGGGGCTGGGCTTTGCATGGACAACTGGGTCACGGTGTCACCGAGGATCAATTTACACCTAAGCGTGTAAGCTTCTTTGTCGAGGTTGCCAAGAGTAAGATTTCGGATATTGCCGCAGGCTATGTTCATAGTGCTGGTAAGTTTTTTGTTGGTTTTGTTTTTATACACTGTTAAAAATACTGTCTGGTTGAACCCAACATTAAGCACGTTTCTGGTTATAACTCGAAAAGTCTTTGCAATAGGCTTTCAGTTTAAACAATGTAAGTTTATAAGCAGACATTTTGAAAAATCAACGCTTATAAGCTGAATATTTTAAAAATTGTAAGATTATAAGCCAAATTTTCTTAAATTGTCACCTTAAAAGTTAGATTTTTAAAATTGTAAGGTTATAACCAGAAACGTGCTCAATGTCGGGTTATAACCAGTTTTTTTAACAGTACTGTGATTCCTATTTTAATAATATATAAATATTTTTATATACAGTCACCTTTCTATATTCGACCAGTTTCTATGTTTTATGTTAACTAGCTTTTCAGCCGGACGTTTGTGCATAAATTGAATTAAAATTTAATAATTAAAAAATCTCAATGTCACTTTAAAAGCAGTGTAGTGTTATTTATAATAAACTAATTGTTTATATCTAGCTTTAACTACCACTGGAGAGCTGTATGTATTTGGGGACAACTCTCACGGTCAGCTTGGCTTCAAAGCCAGTGAGAATCGAAAATCCAAGTTTAGCGTACCGCAAAAGTTTTTCCTCCTGGAATTCTCTCCGATTCGACTGATCGGGTGTGGTCTATTTCACACGCTTGCACTAGCCATTGTGGAAGAGGATGAGGATCCTGGTGAGTAGTAGTTTTCATGATAAAATATCAATACGATATTACGATATTAAACAATAATTTGATAAAAATATTGTTTGAAAATATCATATCACAATTATCAAACAATTAATTTTATCAAAAGTTATCATTATCAAACCACTGAGATTATCAGAATATTCGATATTATCAATATCGAAAATATTCATTAACTTATCGATATTTTTGGTAACGCCAATTCCTTATATTAATAGCAAGTACAGTCTTCCTCCCATATCTGAACTGGAAGTTTGAAAATTTAATTTTTTTATTTTTACTCATATTTTAAAAAAGTACTGTATAAATAGAAAGGATGGCAGCAAAGAAGAGATACCCTTCTTCAAAACAAACAACTTCTTTTTTTGTAAATAGAATATATTATCAGTAGCGCCCCAGGAGCACGCATACAAAATAGAAAGGGAAATCTGTTGTGCGCATGCGTTGCTCTTTGTGTTGTGCATGCTTTTAGCAGCTTCCCGGTGTGTAGTGCGGGATCAGTGCTCCTGGGGCGCTACTGTTTTTTAAAGAAAACTTACTTAGATACGTTGTAGTTAATTAGTTAAATCAAATTTATTAAAAATATTAGATATTTTATATATATTTTTACCTTTCCCCTCTTATTCGAACTTTTCCATTATCCGAACTACCCTCAACAATCATTGGTTCGGATATGGGGAGAAGATTGTAAGTGATTTTCTATGGCTTATTCTATTCTTAGACAATTCGTGTGAAAAGCTATATTGCTGGGGTCTCGATCCGAAGACGTGGCGAGGCAAGATGCGAACCGAGAAAGCGGCACTGGCACTCGCTGCTAGGTCACAGCATGGCAAAACACTAACCGTGTACGACTATGCCAAGATGAAGGAGATATGTCTGGATCAAATTCCTTCCGGATCTTCGATCACCAAGATTGTTGCCGGTCAAACGCATAGTTTGCTTCTCACAGACCAGGGTCAGGTGTTTGCTTGTGGCTCTGGTAAAGAAGGTCAACTTGGCCTTCAAAACTCGATTCTCAATGTGGGTGAAGATGCTTTTCCGGTGGAGACACTTGACGAGGTCAAAGTGGTGGATATTGCGGTCGGTGCGTGTCACTCGTTGGCTCTTGACCTCTCGGGCAATGTGTGGGCCTGGGGACAGAACTCCGAGTACCAACTGACCGCGATTAGTCAAGCGACCGAGTCGGACACGAGTAAGTACACTAATTTTATAATTTTAAATTTTTAAACCCAATTTGATTGTTTGAAACAAAAATTAAACCCATAAAAACTTCAAAACTCAAACAAAAATTTTTGAAATATTTACCTGTTCTCTTTAACCCTTTCGATCCCAAAAATTATCAATAAAAGATAAGCCTTATATTGCTGATTGAATGAACGGGACACATACGCCCCGATAGCGCTTTCGAGAGCGAAAGGGTTAAGGTTAACTTGGGAAATTTTAATTTATACAGACTGGTTTAATTGAATTAGAATATTGTTGAGGTTAACTGTTCTTTAGGTTCTAACAAAAGTTTACCCTTAGAGGTACAGATGAATATGGACCTTTGTTTCTTTCGTAAAATTAAGTCATTTTAATGATAAGTAGGTTTTTGGGTAAATTTTTGTTTTTTTCAAAATCCAAACTCAAACCTAAACCCACACTCTGGGTTTATCCTCTACGGGTTTAAAAAATCTTACAAATTTTTTTCTTTCTAGGCACGAGTCCCACGACTGCCACTGGCACCAGCGGTGCTCCAGTGCACCAGAAGGTAACTCGACTCAGTGCACTGATTCGACGAGCCAGTAGTGGTTCCGAGGATCAATCCACAGATTCGATGGTGAACCGAATGATGTCACTGCCCAAGAACAATGAGTTTGCCCCGGTCAAGGTTTGGTCGGTGACTGGTCGGCCCGAACCGAGTAGCATCGAGCGTAACATTGTCGAGGATGACTTCACCGATCTGGTCGTCGGTTCTGGCGAAAAAGAGGAGGCGTCCGAAGCGGGTCTTCAACTCGAACCACAAGTGGTTAATATACTTAAAACTCTAGTCTACTATCGGCATGATCTCAACTACAAGTCTCTTGTCAGAAGGTTTGTAAATTTTAACACTTGGTTGGATTTTAGGGGTCACTTTTGATCTAAGGCAATTTTTTAAAATTTTTAAAAATAGGAAGCACTTGACGAAAAATTCTGAATTTTTTAATAATTCTTAAAAATTATTTGAATTTTAAAATAAAAATAATTAAGGTCTAAAATAGGTTAGGTATTAGGTATTGTAAAGGAAAAACTATTCTCAAAAGAAAGTTTCTGGAAAAAACGTTACTTTGAGAGTGTTTTTTGCAAAGAACCTTCCCGGGATTCTCTTCTATGTAAATGCACTGGCTTTTCATCACTGTTAAAAATACTGTCCGGTTATAACTTGACATTGAGCACGTTTCTGGTTACAACTCGACAAGTTTTTGAAATAGACTTTCAATTTAAACACGTAAGTTTATAAGCAGACATTTTGGAAAATCAACGCTCATAAGCTGACTTTTTTTGGAATTGTAGGGTTATAACCAAAAACAAGTAATAACCAGGCAGTATTTTTAACGGTGCTGTGATCTCTATTTTATTAGTATAAATATTTTTATATGCAGTAACTCTTTTATATTCGACCAGTTTCTATGTTCTATGTTAATGTTCTGAGCGCTTCTCGCTCATGCGCAGTAGAGAGGTAGGAGATTAGTAAAGTGAGAGATAAAGAGAATGAAATAAGATTTTATGTATTTTTTATGCAAAATTTTTATCCCATTTGGCTTGAATGGATATCTGATTCGATTCGAATTTATATTTGATTTAATTGAAACTTATATTTAATTCGAATCAATTATGATAAGTTGAGTTATGTTTAGATGCGGCTTTATTTCCATTTTTTTTAAAGTAAGACAAGATACTTTGTAAATCCAATATATTATTTTAAAATCAATCTAACTTTCGGTTTTCCTATCATTCTAGGTTTGAACGGTTGGAATTTTACCACTTTTGCTCTGTACTTTCGCATCTCTTGCGCGAGTATCCCAACTGTTTCCGATTTCAACTGATCTCACTTCTACGAAACACACGGCTAGGCTTGTTACGCACACCGGAAGTGCTTTGCGAACAAATCTTTCTTCTCGTACAGTACTTCTTCTCGAAGTGCACCACCGTTGAGGAGTGTTGCAAGTTGATTCATCACCTGATCGAAGCATGGCCCGAAATCTCCGAGTTGTGTGGTGGACTCGAATTTGGAACACTTCTCGAACGGGTCTATCTTGACGAAAGTAGTTCGTCGAATGTGTTTGTCGGACTAACTCTACTTCGAATGGTTCAACTCAAAGACGAGGAAGAGTTTCGACGACGGCTGCAGCTAACCGATGAGATCATGATTCGAGTGGTGCAACGAACCGAACAGTTAGTTCGAAGCCGATCTCAAGCAAAACCGGAAGACGAACTTGTCTCCATTCAGAATCTGATCGATTCCACGCTGGATGTCAAATCACTGTTTCAATGTGATCACGTAAAAGAAGACGAACCCACTTCCGGTCACTTTCCCCTTGAGATTCAGTGGAGAGATTTGCTCAAACAGTTTGATCAAAATCAAAATCGAGATCAACAACAACAACCAAAAACAGGTGATTCTATTGTTACGAATCAATTATTAGATGATGAAGTTATTGAGATTCGAATTCCGAGTGATTTCGAACTAACCGATGATGATAATGAGAATGAAGATTCTGGAATGAATCAAAGTGAGGCTTATCTTCTACTGTTCCAGTGTGGCCACTATTGGAGTGAGAGAAAGTTTACCACAAAGTTCAATGGGGAGAAACTTCCGAGAAACCCGGAAGTGAGTCAAGGTTTGCCGAAGACGACGATTTGGGAAGATTCTCCCTACCAGAAAGTGATGGGTTTGTTGCAACAACGAGATCTTGATGGAATGCAACCACTAATGGAACAACTCAAGTGTCCCGATTGTTACACTCTCTAGTCGATAGTTTCTTTCTTTCTCTTACTCTCTTTCTCTCCTCTCTCTCTCTCTCTCTCTCTCTCTCTCCCTCTTACTCTCTCTCTCTCTCTCTCTCTCTCTATCTTTCTCTTACTTTTTCTCAAACTCTCACTATTTTCTCTAGTCTATAGTTTCTCTCTTTCACTCACTCTTTCTCTCTCTCTCTTACTCTCTCTCTCTCTCTCTTACTCTCCCTCTCTCTCTTTCTCTCTATCTTTCTCTTACTTTTTCTCAAACTCTCACTATTTTCTCTGGTCTATAGTTTCTCTCTTTCACTCACTCTTTCTCTCTCTCTCTCTCTCTTACTCTCTCTATCTCTCTCTCTCTCTCTTACTTTATCTCAAACTCTCACTATTTTCTCTAGTCGATAGTTTCTCTCTTTAGCTCTCTTTCTCTTACTCTCTCATTCTCTTTCCTTCCCTCTCTCTCTCTCTCTTACTTTTTCTCAAACTCTCACTATTTTCTCTAGTCGATAGTTTCTCTCTCTCTCTCTCACTCTTACTCTTTATTATTTTCTCTTTATCTTTATTTCTCTCTCTCTTATTCCAATTCTACCTCTCTCATTCTTACTCTCTATCTCCCTTTCTCTCTCCCACTCTTATTCTTACTCTCTTTCCCATTCTTTCTCTCTCTCAATTTTTTTCTCTTAAACTTCTACCCTTATACTTGACTCAGGAACTATATATCTCCTCCCTTTTTCTTTTGTTTCTTTTACTCTTTCCCCCCTCTCCGAGATGAAGACCAAACTGTTCTCTCTCTCTCTCTTTCTTCAAATACCTTGGAAATTCCATAGTATTTTCCTCTTTGTATACGTTATCTAACTTAAATACGTTATCTCACTCACTTTTTCTTTCTTATATATTGTTGATGTTGATTTTATTATATATTATATACATATTAATAATTTTGTTGTTATTAAATAATAATGTTACATATTATTTATATTTTTTCTTTTACATATATTAACCATATGTATTACGTATATAAGTATGGTTGTGGGTTTCTATGTTTTATGTTCATGTTCTGGCATTTTCCGTTTTCTGCCACACTTGCCGCGCATGCGCAGTAAGATTTAAACTTTTAACTAATTTGAATCTATCTTTCGGTGCACCAACATGTTGTGATTCAAATTTTTAATTGTTTCAAATTTAACTTTAGGTGTTATGGTTCGAATTTAACTTTTGTTATTATAATTCGAATTCTTATCTGATTCGAATCTAACTTTTCGGTATTACACTTTGAATTTTTAACCAATTCAAAATTTAACTTTTGTTGTTATGATTTGAATTTTAAACCAATTCGATTCCTTTGTAAAAATATATATTTAAAAGGAGGAATTTTTTTTGATAGTAAAGTGATTTTATTTGCAAAAAATGATATGTAGATTTTTGTTCATTTCATTGAGTCAGAAACCTTTTTGGCGGCAAGATATGCTTCTTGAATCCACGCGTGTCTGGTCAGTGCGGTTATGTTGATTCGAGTTGTGGTGTCCGAGTCCAGAGTGCCACTCAGTAGGGAGAGTAGTTGGGGCGAAGGAGGTGCGGCAAAATTGGCATTCGTGCGATTCCATCTGGATGAGTAAACGTGAGTATTTTTACAAGAGGGAATAATTTGAAGGAATATGCAAAAAAAAATTAAATTGAATCAAGTGAGAATTTGAAAAGATCGAATCAAATTGAACGAGAATCCGAAGAGTTATGCACAACATTTGAATCGAATTGGAATAAGATACGAATTATAACACAGAAAAGTTATATTCGAATTGGTGATGAATTTGAATCACAACCACAAAAGTTGGATTCGATTCTGTTAAGCACAGTGGAAGTAAAGTAACTTTCACAGTACAACAAAAAATGGCAAAAAACCAAAAATGCCAGAAAAATTTGAATCATGTTGAGCGAGAATTGGAAAAGTTCGAACTCCGAATCAAATTGACGGAGAATTCGAAGATTTATCCACCAAATTCGAACCGAATCAGAATAAAATTCGAATCATAACACAGAAAGTTAGATTTGAATCGGTTAAGGATTCAAATCACAACAGTGAAAGTTAAATTCGAATCGGTAACGAATTAGAATCACAACAACGAAAGTTGGATTCGAATCGGTTAAGCACAGTAGAAGTAGCGTAACTTTCACAATACAAAAACGTGGGTGGCAGAATACCAACTGATGACAAATCATAGAACATAGAAAACCACGACCATATTATTAATTAATATAGGGATCGCTGGAAAAGCCAACCCTGTTTATTTTCATAAGAAAGTTTCTAGGAAGTTTCTTGCTAAAAAGCACTATCAAAGTAACGTTTTTCTAAAAACTTTCTTTTAAGGTTGGCTTTTCCTGTGATCCCTAATTAATATGTGGGAGATTCTTTCTATCTGTCTCTTACCTCCGAGCCATCATATCGACGATAATATCCCTCTCACACTGTTGAAAGTTGAATGGCATATCAAAAGTGAGCATCATGTAGAGAGTGATACCCAGTGCCCAGATATCAGCGGCAAAGCCCGAATAGGGTTGGTGTTGAAGTATTTCAGGTGCCATAAAAGCTGGCGTCCCGCAAACCGTCTTCTGCAAAGCCTGTCTTCCGGTTCGGTCTCGATTCACCGAGCGACTCAGGCCAAAGTCGGACACTACGAGAAGGTAGTCTCGAGAGATCGATTGAGGATTGCTGATCAGAAGAATGTTTTGCAACTTGATGTCTCGGTGGGCGATCCCATAGAGATGCATGTGGTTGATTCCGGCTAGGATTTGCGCAAAGTACAGCTTGCTTTCTGGCTCGGTTAGAACGCGACCTTTCACCTGGTTGTAAGAGTGAGATTTGCAAAGATTAAAGACTCAATCCGTATCTCATTGTTTATTCTCTTGAATCGAATCGAATTCTTTGAATCTGATAAGAATTCGAATAAGAATTCATAACAGAGAACGTTAGAATTGAATTAACTTAATTATTAAATCTGATGAGAATTTGAAGCATAAAGCTGGAGAGTTTTTACAGTGTACCCTATTTTCTTCAAAATATACTAATGATGATGAATAATATGGTCGTAGTTTTCTATGTTCTATGTTCGGTCATTTTTCGTTTTCTGCCACCCTTTTGTAATGTGAAAGTTACGTTACGTTTCCACTGTGCTTAACCGACTTGAAACCGATTTTGTTGTGATTCGAATTACTCAACAATTCGAATCTAACTTTAACTGTTGTGATTTGAATTGTATTCAGATTCGATTCGAATTTTGTGCATAACTCTTTGAATTCTCAATCAATTTGATTCAAATTCAAACTTTTGCGCCGGACCTCTTGTAAAAATTTATTATTATTTTAAATTAGTAAATAATAGTAGATATTATTTAATACGTGAATTAAGAAGTTCGAATAGAATATATTAAGAATTTGAATCTAACAGTAAAAAAATTCGAATCGTGTATAAATTCGAATCAAACTTTCAACTGCGCATGCGCACATTCACCAAACGGTATATATACCTTGATAAGAAACTTCCAAAGATTTCCCCCATCAGCGAGTGGCATAAAGATGAACATGGTGATCAGTGATTGGCCTTCTTGAACGATGAAGTGACACAGAATTTGAATCACATACGGATGGCGAACCTTCTCCATCACCATCAACTCGTTCTTCGTGTCCTCCAACATCGTTTGAGTGTCCATGCCTTGAGAGAGAGAGAGAGAGAGAGAGAGAGAGAGAGAGAGAGAGAGAGAAAAAGAGAGGGAGAGAGAGACAGAAAGAGAGAGAGAGAGAGA
>WURS02450037.1:0-14260 GCA_011762765.2 Rhinocypha anisoptera
TATTCAGGATAGTTAGTGTATATATGTATATTTTTTTTGCTTGTATTTATAATGTAGTTCCTCGTCTTGACCTTGTAAGGACAGTTTTTAGTTGTTGTGTATGATTGTTGTGAGTGGTCTGACATTGTCCAGCATGTTTTATAGTTCTCGTATTAGTTTTTTGCATGATAGTTTCTTTTTTTGTATGCGTAATGCATGACTTGTATCATGTGACTGTATGGTGGTGGCTCACCCCCTGCCACACGCCCTTGTGGCGGCTTGCAGGGTATTATGTAGATGTGAAATCTTCTAGGGTCCTCCACTAGGTAAGATAATCCGCTGCTGATGTTTCGATGACCAACTTTGCCATCATCTTCAGTATGTTGAAGCCCTTAAGACATTGGCAGCTGATTATGTTTCCTGGTAGAGCCCCTGTGATCACTCGACAGGGCCTCTATATTTTGCATCAATTTTTCACTTCTATAAGAATGAGTGAGTATAGTTTGAATACATTTATTTTGTAATGTCAGGGAATATATTGATTTCTACTTCAAAATGTATCACATACGAAGCCATTATCATAATATAATCATTCCAATAATCCATATTGTGGGAGGCCACTCAAGAAAACATGCAAGACTGCTTTAATAGAAAACACTAGGGGAAAATTATCTCGCCAAAAATGTATACATTTCATCATACCTACAATTATTTATTTTTAAAAATATTTAGAACTAATATGTGAGAGATGTCGATAGTGTCAAAATGTGTCTGAGCTCCAAAAACACTAGTCTATTGGTGAATTACAATTTTAGGAGAAGTGATATTAAAATATTCTTTGCATGAATGCTCAAATGTCACATCAATAGTTTATTGAACTTGACATAAACAGTATTTTGCGATTGATAACTTTTATATAAACGCCTGTTCTTGAACCATTAACTTTTTACTGCTAAGTGATCTAAAGCATTTTTTCTTAAAACCTGCCTTTACATGTTAGGTAAATGATGAGGATAGTCTTATTAATGAACAAATATTCGTTAAATCAGTAACGGCATATTTAGGAAACATTTACCAAAAAGTATTATAAATATGTTGGTATTTGAACTATCCTGAGTCAGAAAAATGGTTTAATCATATAACAGGATTTCCATTGGCTTGTCAAAACTAAGAATATAAGTTTATTATCTATAATAATACATACGGATGTAATTACGAATTTGTGTTGAACTTACTTAAGTGTTTTTTTGGTAAAGACAATTTTTTTGCCGCTATAACATGATAACAAAGAAAATAGTAATAATTTAATTTCAGAAGTTAATGTTTAAAAAAACAATTTGCTCTGTAATAAGATAATGAAATGCATCCTCACTCAATCTGTGAAAGATTTTTACATAGACATTCCACTTGACACCACGGGAAATAATGGCGTTCCATTTGGTTCCATTCCATGCTTCTCGCCACATCTCGCGCTCTTCAATTATTAAAAGCGAATCGTAGCGCGTTAATTTATTTTACTGCGTGTGAGTTAATGTAAATATTTGGTGAATTTCCTATGTTCTGTAGTGATTTTTAGCATGCAACGAAATATTTTTGGTTTACGTTGAATTTATCAATGTGTGTTAAATTGAAATTAATATTCTCCTAAAGAGCGAAATTGTTCTGGTGAATAATCTGTTAATAATGTTGTAGCAATTTGGACTGCTTTTAGGTATTGCAATGTTCTCAGCTCTGGGAGGTGAAATTAAGTGTCTGTGGGGGATTTTGAGAAGGAACGAGTTAATGTTTGGGGTTCATAATGCCTGTAACTTAATAAATCAAAATAACTTGTTAAAAACTAACGAGCTAATTTCAAAACACTTACTGAGAAGGTTCTGCGGCTTGCGCTCTGCAGAAGAAGCTTACGATAGTCAAAGCGGTTGTGATAGCGGTCAGAATATTTTGAGTAGTTCAAGGTTTCCTGTCGAGTACAACGATTGTAAAACACATCAAAAAATTGTTAAAGTTGCGGTCGTAGGTACGCCAAATGCTGGGAAAAGTACTTTTATTAATCAACTAGTTAAAAGAAGGGTTAGTAATTATTCTCAGTTGTAGACTGATATTTTTGTTTTGTCTAGAATCTGGTTCTGTATGCATTCTTTGTGTTACAGGTCTGTTCAATTTCTAGTAAAGTTCATACGACGAGAAATAGAGCCAAAGCAATCGTTAATGAAGGTGACATACAAATTGTTTTCCTAGACACTCCAGGACTTGTGAATGCCACCGAAAGTAAAAAGTCAGAATCTGTCTTAAAGTTTAATTTTATTTTCATTAACCATATTCTCACCTATCATAATATTTTTAGGCATAACTTGGAGAAATCCTTTTTTGTGGATGCAGAATTATGTATGGAAGAGTCAGATCTAGTTGTTGTAATTCATGACGCTTCTAATATTTGGACTAGAGATAAACTAAATGTGAAAGTCCTAAAGCTTTTACATTTCTACCCAAAAAAATCTTCTGTGTTAGTTTTGAATAAGGTTTGTGATCACGAAGAAATATTTTATTGATACAAGACATTATTTTTGGAATACTTCTGATAATTTTTGTACCAAATAGGTGGATTCGCTCAAATCAAAACGGAAACTTCTTGATCTCACGAAAAAGTTAACATGTGGATCTTTGAATGGAATTAAAATTCAGAACAATGATCAATCTAACCAAGAAAAATATCACAATGATCAATTATTTAAAGATGGTCACTTCATACTTCCTATAATGAATATTGATAAAGTTTTGGAAGACGAGGTTGGGTGGCCATGCTTTGAAAATGTTTTTATGATATCTGCCCTTAAAGGCGAAGGTATTGATGCTATTAAGGTAAGAAATTGACAGCATTTCCCCCAATTATTATGCAGTTGTAATTTTTTGCCTCTTATCTTTCCAGAGTGATCATTTCCATTAGAAGGTAATCCTCTCATTGGTATGGTCATGAAGCTACCACGAGAAAATAAAATGGTTTTATCATTTTTGTTCATTAATCCTTCAATTGAAAGGAAATGACTTGGAATCTTCCATATCTATATTAATTCCCATATCCTTTAATAATTTATTTATCATTAAATGGTTAGTATAGCCCACAATAGACATTCAAATGCTAAATACACATACATGTGTACACGAATAATAAAAATGTTAAAATTGTTTCCACTGCTCCATCTAAAGGAATAAAATGCTTGTGTTTAAACTACCCATATAATATACATTTGAATTTCCTAATCTCAAGATTTTTTACTTCCTATGGTTGTACATATATTGTAAAGTTTTTGGGCCAGGCATTGAAATGATTTGTAAGATAAGGCATTCTATGGAAACCTATATTTAAGAAATCTTGAAGGTGGTTCATGTCGACTGATGTTTACTATGAATAAAATACTAATGAATTTCCTGAACTAAATACTCTCAAAAACTGAGGTTAACACTTAGAATTAACTATACTATATTGCGAACTCTCATCACTATACCACTAATTTATTGGAATGGCAAATATTTAACAGAATACCACAACTGATTACAGTGAAAACACCCATGTTACTCCCAGCCACTCCCCTGTTGGCTTTGCAAGTGAAATAACTACTGATAATTGGACTTACTAATTTTTTTCATACAAATATTATTTTTTCTTATTTACCCTTGAATCATAGGAGTCAAATACAGAAATGTACAGCCATTTTGTATTATTGATTTATGTCATCATTATCTCTGAATATTTCTGATTCTGCAAGTCATCTCCCTTGTTTAATGTATTTGAGTTATATTATAAAAATTTATTCATTATGTACTTTATAATAATAATAACAAATAGCTATTCTCAGTACAAAAGTTGTACAGCACATATTTTAAATGCAGTTATTTCATTAGATTGGTTTTTATTAACAATCCATCTTCTTGCTTCTGCTTTAAATCTAAGCATGTATTGAATAGCTTTTGTATAATTGGCAAATATCTTATATATAACTATACCTTTATAAAACTCAATTTTTTGTGTCACGCCTCATCATGCAGATTTCAAAACTTATATTCTACTGAAGTATTTGATGATATATTTGTAAACAGGTACCTTAGTGCCATATGCATAGATAACCTGATATCAATTTAATTTCTATTTCTTTGCTGTAATGGTTAACATCTGATCTTGGTAAACTTCAAACTTTTGTATGTGTTTTAGTCTTAACTTGTCTTTTCATGAAAGATTTCTATGTGGTATTTTCCTCTTCTATTACTTTCCATAATTTGGAGCTCCATAATTTAACTTATTGGTTCATTTAGTGCATCATAATTTGTTTATATACAGTGTATGCCTCCAGTCCCAACTTTTGGAGGGTTTAATCCTCTTCTGGTATACATTTCTTATGATCAAAGTAACTCATCTATGTCATGCCACATTCTGGTCAAAGGTTTTCTCATAATACTTCCTTGTATCTAATCACATCTACCATTAGTGTTGGAATGGTCTATTCATCATAAATGCCTTCTACACATGAACGATTTTGCACTTCATATATGTCCAGCTCCTTCCTTCTCACAGTATTCTGCTTCCAGGGTGTAAGGTGAAAAAATTTAGTTATAATAACTCCTTCCATCTGCCATGACTTTCTCTTTTGCACTTTAGGGGTTTTGTTTTCATTTCTTTTAAAGTATGGCAGAACTACTTTCATTGTGTTTAAGGATACCAACCTATTGTCTCATTTCTCTGCTATAACTGCTCCATCACCCTCACAAAGTGAACTTATGTTGTTTTCCCATTAAATTAAATTTCATTTGATGCTGATTCCATTTGTTTATTAGTATTTTTATTGAAGTGCGAAGATGAGGGAGTGCATCCTTGTCAAAGTCCTGTGTATGTTTTAGCTTATTTTTCCCCTGCCCTTCATATTTTGCCTTTTTGTTACTATTAGAGTCAGTGCCAAGTTTTTCCAGTATTTGAGGGTGCTATTCCTCTGGTCATTAAGTCTCTAAATATGCATGTACCATTAACAATGGCTTGTTGCCATAAATCAAACTATCTATGGGAGTAGTAAGACCTCTGCAAAGAAACTATGCATGGAAAGATTTTTAACACTGGAAAGTTTTCCTGTGATTAAAGGCATTTCAATGATTGAAGCCCATTTCTGGCCTGGTATGGAGTAAACTATCTCTTGCTTTACTTGATGGAATTTATCCATTTAGGGAGAAAAGAGTAGTAGTCTTTTGTAAATCTCATATATAGTGCAAATGATCAATAAAACTTTGCCAATTCCACAAAAGAAAAAATTGGTATGACCGGTTTCATTCACTTCATGAACATCATCAGGTAGTGTATATACTCATCCAGGTTGGGAAGGAAGGGTCGGAGGGAGGGAATTCCCAATGACAACTCTGTATCTCCCCCAATGGCAACTTCAGTGGGGGAAGGGAGGGGAGGTGTGGTAATTAAGAAGGAGGAAGGGGAGGGGCATTTGAGGATGGCATACTTTAATTGCAAGAGGGGGGAGTGGGTGGGGTACAATTATTCATTGAGTATTATACATTCCTTTGACTCCATATGCTGGAAGATTTCTAGATTTTCTAATGAGTCTAACTGGGGGTCCTTTTTCTTCATGTAGAGAATTTTTGGGGCAAAATCACTGTTATGGTTATTGTCTAAGGCTTTGAAAATAAGGAATTGTTGTTGTTCTTGAAACTTGACTGGCGTTCCTTTGCTCTACTTTCGAAGCTTTTCCCTGTCTGTCCAATGTATATTGCACTGCTCCTTTCCTCCTCAATCACCTCACCTGCCTTCCCCCAAGGAGGTGCCATTGGCGGAGAGACATGGGTGTCATTCCGTCTCAATGCTCAACTCCTTCACTCATGTACGATGTACCTCTCCTCCCCCTCTCTTGCATTTACAATATGTCATCTGCTAAAATCCCCCTTCCCCTTCATAATTACCTCATGTTGGCATTGGTGAAGAGACAGAACGGCCATTGGGACTTCCCTGCCTTCCCTCTTTCAACATTTCTGCCTGCACCCAGATGGGTATATATAATCTGTGCTTTCTTTACACTCTACCTGATGTTGTTCACAAAGTGAATGAAGTCAGTTGCAATAAACCAATTTTTTTTGTGAAATTGGTAAAGTATTATTGATCATATGCATCGTGAGAATTCCATATAGTAGAGCTGAAGAAGGTTTCATCACATGTATAGGTTTTATTTACTTTTGTCATCTTCAGATGAGGGGTATTGGTAAAGAAATAATGCAACAGTAGGGGTTTTGTGAATGAGATGACAATTCAATACATGGCCGGGTTTATTGGGAATACATTCTTCACAAGTTTAAATTAAATGTCTTTTAATTGTAACGTAAAAAACTCAACTTTTCTGGGTATTACCATCACCTGTTTTATGTTATAATTTATTTCAGCACTCTCATAAAATCCTTGGCTATCATTTTAAATCTTTTAACCAAAACTATTTACATTTAATGAGATTATTGGGATTAAAATTTTTTGTAAAAGTATTTATGCATTGAGGAAACATTGCTCACATCTTGTTTTAATTAATAATTGTTTTAGGGGGTATTGTAGTGAGAGTAGGGGGATGGGTGTAATGGAAAAGGGAGGTGGGAATTTGATTGCTTAAAACATTCAAGAGTAAAATTCACTAAGGAGGCAGTCACCAGGTGGAATTCCATAATTAAACAAATAGAGCTTTTATCATAATAAACAAATAGAGCAATTATCATTCGAAATCGGTCATGACAATAAACATTCAAGAGTATTTAAGCAACCAATTAGGAATACTGATAACAGGTATTCCTTAAACCACTGCTACTATGACTGAAGAACTAGAGGACATACAAACTTTCCTGGCAAAATCCAAAAAGTTGTTATGAAAGTATCTATTGTGATATAAGCTATAGAACAGTATACCATCTGCCATAAGAATAAAATATTGAAAGTCACATCAATTCCCAAAAAAACCCTAATCCCTAATTGAAATTCTGTTCCTATGATTTACATTTCCACTTGCAACAAACTGGTCAGGGACTTACTGTGGGCAGCCTTAAGTGAGAAACAGTGAAAAGAGGAGTCACAAGGTTGTGTAATATGTGGGTTAACTTGACAATGAGCTTTATATGCATCACCTTTGTCTGTGAACCATCCAATGATTAATCATGGCACTCACACCCCCGTGGGTCTGTCAGGTTGAAGAAAGCATACATTTATTGATACACTCTGTGCATTATTTTTTTCAGACTCTTAACATAAAAGAAGTCATTTTTCATCCTCTATCTTGTACACAGATTTTAGTTTATTGATTAAGATTATCTCAAGGATTGAAATACACTGAGGATGCCGTCACTTGGTGGAATTCCATAATGACACAAAATATGTAGGTTTTTGCTTTACAGAATACTGTGGAAATAGAACAAATCAAAAACCTACATATATTTTGTCATCCGGAAGATTATTCTGTCAAATTGTTCATTATTTTGTTATTAATATTCTGTAAAATTATTAGCATGGGTACTTTGGCATTAATAATCTGTTATTTTTACACAGGAATGTATTTTACAAAAAGCAAGGCCAAGCCCTTGGCTCTATCCACCAACTGTGTTTACTGACCAGAAATTAGAAGACATGATTTTATTGGCAGTGAGGGAGAAACTCTTGGAATCATTGCCTCAGGAAATACCATACAATATAGAGACTGAACTTGAACATTTAAATATTTCTCCTGCAGGTAAGCTTCTAAATTTCCAGGGTGAAGTTTTATCTCACAGTTGATTATTATTGTTTCATGTTAGTTAATAAATGTGTGATTAAATAATCTATACTATTTTAATCCATCTGTTTATACTTTTATTTGTGATGACAATGATGATTCTTATACGATAATAGTATATGTAATAATTAAAATACCGGCCTGATCAGCCTGGTGGGTAGCACGCTTGGAGACTAACCCAAAGGTCATGGATGTTGTGTTTGTCCAATAGTGTTTTTTCTACTATTTGAAGAGGTGCAAAATGATTTAGCCATCAAAGCACCTTTGGAACAAAAATACTACCACTAATAATTATAATAATAGTGTATTTATTTGTACAATGATTTGACAGCATACTTATAATGACATCACAAATTAGTCATGATAAAATTAACATTATGGATGAAGAGATTCATCCACAGAGTAAAAAATTACCCTAGAAATATAATTTTGGAATTTGCACGTAAATAGTCATTTTTCTAGCAATTTTAACTTCATGGGGAAGCTCTTAAAATGGTACTTTAGGTGTTGGCCTGAATGTAATGCCACCTCCTCATATATTTTGAATATATAATTTATAAAAATGAATAGCTCATATAATATTCCCTTTCCTTTGAATCACAATATTCTGTAAACTCATGAATCATGCAAGCACTGAATATTAAAAAATTTTAAGAGTATTTTGAAATTCATAAAATATACTCATTGGCATTATTTTGTTTACTTGGGAATTCAGAGAAGCCACTTTCTCAATTTAGTATATTTTCTTTTCCCTATCCATCATAAAATTTGTGGAATGTAAGGGTTCAGAAATTCTAAAAGTAATTCTAAAAAGAAAAAGAAATTCTAAAAATGAAAACAGTGGCATTCGAGGTTACTGAGACTTTATGGTGACATATTTCAAAAACTTTGGTTAGAAAACATGAGTGTGCAGGGCCTGGTAAATTTAGACTTCATCTATATTTAATTTACTCTTCTAGACACTTTTCTAACATGGCAGTAGAATGTAGCATTATAGTTTGAGGTTCCAAAAAACTTACAAAGAAGCGGTTGTCTAAATAGATGTGTTGAAATGCACATCAATGGGATTCTCAGGGCACACATAGGAGAAAGGTGAAAGTGTTCAAATATAGTGTGACTTACAGAGGTATACATTGAGAGTAAAACATCACACTATATTCTGGTCATTATGGTAATAGACCACCCATATGCTGAGGTGCAAGATACAATTTCTCATTTTTACATACATTCGATGGAGGTCAGTAGAACTTCTTGCATGGCAACATGGTTAACTGGCAGTTGTTGAGTAATTCAAAAGATTGTGATTGCTGTACTCCAAACCATACGTGAACTCTTTGTGTCATTGTCATAACATTAATCTGTGGGAATATTTGCGGGACACTCTTTTGCAGAAATATCACTGAGATTATTTAAAGACACTGTGTATGAATGGCACGGAAAATTTTCGAGTTGTGTGGCAAACATGACCAGCTGGTTACAAACTGCTACTCTGCCTAGTAATGCCTGCTCTTGCTCTTGTTATCCTTGTATTTTCTGTGGCTTATACTTTCTTCACTAATGGCATGGCTTCTGTCCCTCAACAGGTGATGTCTCAGCCATTGTATTGATCAAGTGTGCCTATCAGAGGCATGCAAAAATGCTGCTTAGTGTCAGAGGGAAGAAAATAAGGGAGGTGGCCAAGTCGGCTGAACAGGCGATGGAATCCACCCTAATGCAGAATGTGAGGTTGAATCTTGTTGTACAGTATAAAAAATAAAATAAAATGTTTATTCATTAAGATTTTTTCAACTTGTTTGGTCTGTCAACTTTTATGCGGTGAAGTTTTATGTATCTTAACCCTTTCATGCTAGAGTCCTAAACTGGTATGCAGCCCATGCATCATACAAGTGTGCGACAAAATAAAGGAAAAATGACAAAAAATGTCATCCGTACTGGGGGGATGATTATGAATTTCCCGATAAATTGGTCATTCGGTGCGAAATTAACTTTTCACCACATTCTACTTTTCATCATTAACAGGCAGCAGTCTGCCCACCTTTCCCTAATTTCATAGCTCTCTACCTTTGCCTCTCTCGCTACAATTTAGTGAACTCCAATTATTTATGGTCTTTTTTCTTTGATTTTTCTTCTTTGTGATATTTAACCCAGTGCCTACTCTGTGGATGCCCCATTATAGTGGTGTTCTTGGAAGAATTTATGTGTTTATGTACTCTTTTATATACTCTGTATACACTTGCATAGTTTGATCTCATGCATTGTTTTCCCCCATTTATCGCAGGAACAAAGTTTATTTTTTCAAATATCCCGTGTATAGTTTGATCCTAGTATACTATGCTCAGGAACCTAGTTTTTCATCATGGTTGACATTTGTTCATCTGGTATCTCTAAGTTTAAAATCAGTGAGTTGAGTGACCTTTATTTTCCTGTACTTAGAGCAAGAGATGAACTTAGCCAAACTCTAAACCATGTTTTTTCGACCTGTTGTTCCTTTCTAGAAGGAAATATTGTTTCCTGTACTTCCTGAGTGATGTGAAATGTTTTTTTTGTGTTTAAGGTTTATAAATACATCAAAATTTATTTAATTGAATGTTTATTATGGTTGATAGAAAACATGACTATAGTAGAATGACTTGGTAGTGTAAATATTTTGATATTCTCTGTGTGCTATCAATTACAAAGGCAACTCTAACAGCATTTTCCATTCTTCTTATGTTTGTTGATGTTCCCTAAATTAGAGTGAAAATCGTGCTTACAGTGTTGTAGAGTACTGCAACTCATTGGCAGTTTACATATGATGTGACAAAGATATGAATAGAAAGTAGTAGTGTTTTTGTGGATGGCATCATGTGTGACAAAAAAGTAGAATGTTGTATAAGCAAGTTATATGGATCAAAATATAACAAAAAATAATCCAGTGTATAATAATAAGGATGAAACAAAACATCCATGCCCTAGGTGGAAGATGAAAAACCCACCTAGCTGGGATTTGAACCTGTGACCTCTGGATTGGTATAAGAGGATGTTACCTCGCCTCCACTGTGGCCGGCTTTTTTATTGCTATACCGTCTTGTAATTAAAAGATTTGAATGTGTGAGAAAAGGAACAACGTACTCCGTATTTCTCCACTTGATTTTTAATTTGGTACAACTAGTTTCAACGCTACGGCGTCATCATCAGGTACCAATGATGATGACGCCGTAGCTTTGAAACTAGTTGTACTAAATTAAAAATCAAGTGAAAAAATACGGAGTACGTTGTTCCTTTTCTCAGAAATGGATTTCCACATAGTTATGCCTGATAATATACATTTGAATATGTATTTAGAATCAGAATATGCATCACAAGGAAAGGTGTTGTATGAGGGTGTGAAGAAGTAAAACAGCTGAAGCATCAAAATAATAACCAATTTCAGGAATAGGAGATGAAACCTGAAAGTTAGTGTATGAGATGTTTACAAATAGAAAAAGACAGCACAGAAAGAGACTAGAAGATTTAAGAATGCCTGAAGAAAGTGTCTGTCAGAATATTGGTGAGGCAGGGAGTAGTACGAGAGGTGTGGGTCGAATATCTATCTAGAGTAACAAAAATGGCAGTGTTTATAACACATATCATGCAACGTAGCTCTCAATAATCTTCTTTGGACTTTTACTGATTTACCATCTTTCATTATATGTTTTATGAATGCCATAAATGGTTTCCATCTCTATATTTTCCTGTTCATATTGTCCTTTATTAGTTTTTTTTTAGCTAGTAGCTAGCTTTAGCTAGTTTAGTACTATTAAGCTTATAAGTAAACCAATTGGGTTTATTCTTTCTTTTGTAATGCTTTCAGAACTTTTCTTCTCCTACCTATTATTTATAAACAAGAAAAAAAACCAGTACATACTTTTTAGTTGTTTCAGGAGAATATTGGTTACAAGAGTTTTTTGATAAGTGAAGGAAACAATTTTCATTTTCAAGGTTTTCTCTTTTGTGTTGTATGACTTTCAAGATTCTTAATAAGGTACATTTAATATGATTTGGTCAAATCCTCAAGTTTTTTCCGGGATAACCTCATATGATGAAAATCTCTTTTTGGCCAACTTTTTTACTTTTGGAAACGGTTTGAGGGAGCCAATTCTGGAGAGTAATGGCGATATGAAAAGACTCCATAGCATAAATTGAATGATTTTCCCTTCAGAATTGCAAAAGTGAAAACTGGTCTGAAAAAAGAATCTTTTTTTTAACACCAAGTTTGGTTGATTTTTCTTTACCTATTTACCCAATTCAGCAAATATAAGCACCTAATAGACTACTAATATTCATTTTCCAGATTATAAGATGCACCATAGTTATGGCCAGATATTCTGGAAAAAATAACCCTTTGGTACTAGTTAAAAAAACTAAGAAGTGAATGATGCAAACAAATGCGGCAATGTCCTACTATATGTATTAGCAGCCAAGTTTTTTCTTTCGTCTGGTCATGAAGATTTCAAATAATGTTATACAAAAAAGCTTACTGGTATGTATTATTGCCATTGCTTTTAATTACTGATAATTGTTGAGAAGATAGTTTGACTAATATATCTTGAGTGAAATTGATCTAAATTTTAGAAAAGGGAAGTTTTTGAAAGTATTTTCCTGCAGTGTCATCAAAAATGTATTTCTGGTATGATATAGATGGCCAAATGTGATATTTACTTCGACTTTATAAGATGCAGGGATGATTTTCCATGCATTATTTTTGGGGAATAACTGTATTTTACTAGCCTTAAGTGAGGATCAGCTTTGGGAAGCCATAAGGACTCACCATGATATAGTGGTAATGAGGACATTAATTTAGTGAAATGCAGCACAATCAGGATGTAATGCATGTGGTCTTTGGATCTTAAGGTTGGGTTCGGCAGAGTATAACTCATAAAGGTCATGGAAGTAAAACTTTGCAACCTACATATGATATATAAATTTAATCAATTGGTCGACATGTTTCACTACACTAGCATCTTCAGGACTTAATTAGTAATCAGTTCCTGATAACTCATAAAGTCAGTGACCAGGCTTTAGTTTGTCATTCAACCAAAGGACTGCAAACCTTATTGACCACAATATAGGATATTGAGTTGAAAATAAACTAGGAAAAAGTTTATGAGATTTTCAAGAAGCAGGAAGATTAAGTTTAGGTGGGCATAAGTCGGGAAGAAACTTTTCTGATTTATGTAGTATCCTAGAGGAAAATATATAGCAGCAGGAGCATTAGAAGAAGACCTGTTGATATTAACTATTTAATGAAGCTGGTCGAGTTATTATAAATGCCATGAGGAACCAACAAAGTTTTTACTTACCTACAGTCATAATGTGGTTTGACAAAGTTGAGCCAGTGTCAATTGAATTCTTAGAAGAACAATTTTGATAACAAAGGAAGTGTTTGCAAAAAGAAAACAGTAGATGAAAATAAACTTTAAAGATATTAAGAAAATTTAGTGAAAACCATTACATGGAATAAATTTTGAACAGATCTGAAACTTTCTCCTTGAAGAATGAGTGTGAGTATAGAAGGAAGGCTTGTGAGATGTGCATTTGGTGAAGGATGAAGAGAATATAGTGGTTGGAGAGGAAAACAAAGAACTGAAACAAAATTTAGGTGGTAACTTTTATGTATTGCTGCAGAAAAATATGACTAAATTAATCATCGTCATCATCAACAAAGAACTATTGGTAATGGCAGGAAAAGTAAGGTAGCTGCCGAAAGAAATATGGGAAGACAGAAAAGATGGATAGGAGGAATGCACAGAGGTGATTGGTTGATGAAGGCTGTAGTAGAGGTTAAGTGATAAAATATGAATAGGAAAAGAAAAGAGATTTTAGTTGGACTGATGGCAGATAGGAGGTATGTAAAAATAAAATGGGATTCATAGTAGGTTTGGATATAATATTTATGGAGTTCACGGAAAGCCTTTTTTTAACCAGTAAGTATCATTATCATCAACCTCTATTTTCAAATTTTGTTTGTAAGAATATTTTATAGGTGTATAGAGGTGACTACCTTTGACTGCAAAAACCATTATGACTTCCTTATGATAATGATGACCAATTTGTTTTGCTTTGAATATTTTTATCTCAGCTGGTGTCAGCAAAATATACTCAGCACATGTGTTAAGAAAAATCTTTCTTATTATTTAAAGGCTTGTATATTTTATTGTGTTAGTTGATTTCTCCTCACGCAGATAATCTTGGCATTATAAATTACCTGGCTATATTTTTTGTTTTTCTGTTGCTGGTGATGGTGTTCCCCTAATGGATGTTTTTAAGTTTCTAATTTTCCTGGAGTTAATGTTTAAAATTATCTAAAGGTTATTTGTATTCTTTCTTAACTCTCTCGTGGGCTATGACCTCGATGTGGTAGAAAGGCTTTGCATTCCAATGACCCCCTAGAGTTGCACTGACTGGAAGCAAGTGGTTCGTTCCCCAAAACGCTGCCGTGAGGGGACTCCCCAGCCAATGACTAGAGGCGTTAC
>WURS02450048.1:0-14259 GCA_011762765.2 Rhinocypha anisoptera
GAGAGAGAGAGAGAGAGAGAGTGTGTGAGAGAGAGAGAGAGAGAGAGAGAGAGAGAGAGAGAGAGAGAGAGAGAGAGTGAGAGAGAGAGAGAGAGCGAGCATCATCAATCATCAAATAGCCAAAGCCGAACTTGCACTTGTCGACGGAAATGAGTTCGATCACTGAGTAAACTGCAACACTGGCAATGTTTCCACATTCATCATCTATCATCTTCCAAATTTTGGCCACATTGTTTCTCATCTCTCTCTCTCTCCCTCTCTCTCTCTCTCTTTCTCTCTCTCTCTCTCTCTCTCTCAACCACACGATGACCAGACTAGACCGACATAACATGAACATCATCATCATTCTTATCGGGCCAAAATCAAGCAAAATCAAATCATCTCTATCTTTGACAAATTGATCTGAGAGAGAGAGAGAGAGAGAGAGAGAGAGAGAATAATAGAATGAACAAAGAGATTAGAAGTTGATAAAACAATTAAAAGTTTGACCTAGAAACAACGACATTGTGAAATGAGACAGACGAAAAAATGATAGAAGGCGAGAAATTGAGTGAAAAAATAATCAGAGTGAGAGAGAGAGAGAGAGAGAGAGAGAATGAGAGCAGAGATAAATTTATCACAATTATTTCAAATGATTTTGATGAATTCGTTTTGAATCTCAATCTCTTGTGAAATAGTCTTTTTGAATGATCTTGATGAAGATGACTAAATTAATTGTTTTTCAAAAGAATGTAAGAATTTTGGTTTTAGGTGAAAATGTTTTTTCATCATTAATTTATCAAATGCCTATATATTATTAACTGTATAAAAATGATCATTTTTGGAAATTTTTATTTTCTTGCGCATGCGTAGTAAGATTCGAATTCTTAACTGATTCGAATCTAACTTTTCTGTGTTATATTTAGAATTTTTAATATTTCGCAATTAAACTTCGGCGGTTTATTGTGTTGTAAAAATTATATTAATAATATAATAAAAATAACTTATTTCCTACTTCTTGTTTATGTTTTGATCCTGTTTGTTTCACACACACAAAAATAAAATAAAATCAAAGAAAAACCCACAAAAAACCTGTTATTTTGTGTTTGGTATACCAGGTAAGTTTGGAGTACCTATCTCTCTTTCTCTCTCTCTCTCTCTCTAGGTTATCTCGGTGACAGTTATCATGTTGACCGTTGCAGTGTTTTTCAAATCAGTACTTTTTTGGGGAAAATTAAAGACATAACAACCTAGCCTGGACTCGGTCATTACTAACTGAAAAAAGTACCTAAATGCAAAACGTTAGAGAGAGAGAGAGAGAGAGAGTGCGAGCGGGGGAGAGAGATAGTACCGAAAAGTACATAGTGAAAAGTTTATTTGGTATTTAGCATTACGTAATTAATAATTAGTCCAGAGAAGGCCTCCTTCGAAGAGAGATTCGAGTGATTAATTTGTTAGCGTATTAGATTCTCTCTCTCTCTCTCACTCACTCGGTATGTGTTATTTAGTATCATGAAAGATTGATTCGTAAACACCTTGCAAATTTAAACTTATTTGCTCTCTCTCTCTCTCTACTTCTCTCTCTCTCTCTCTCTCTTTCTCACATAACTTCTAACCGATATGATAAACTTGATCTTCATTGGCGTCATCATCATCATTCTTATCACCAACTTTGTCCGCTCTCTCTCTCTCTCTTTTCCTATGTTTGTAAACATCATTCCACACATAGTGAGTGAGTGAGTGAGTGAGAGAGAGAGACTAAATTTCATTTCCTGCCTCTTGTGTGTGATGACTGATATAAAATTCATCAACAACAAACTTGGCAAATGACACCCACAAATCAAAAAAAGGTGAGAAAACTGTGTAGGTTTTACGACCATCCAAAAACAAGACTAAATTGCTTCCATCAGAAAGCGAGATAAAGATAAAGATAGAGAGTGAGAAATAAAGATAGAAATCTGATTATTTATTATAAGCCTTCTAGCTGTATATAAAGCTTGTTGTGACTCTGTGACGGGGAAAACAATAAAATTCGAATCGGATTAGAATTCTAATCATAACAATGAAAGTTAAATTCGAATCAGTCAAGAATTCGAATCTTGCTGCGCATGCGCAAAAAAAACGAAAAATGCCAGAATATAAAATGTCATTTTTCCTTAATATATAGGAGATTATTTTTATTATTTAAAACAATCAAAAGTCAAGCTAATGGATATTTATATAGATTATATTAAATATATATAAAATTGAATAAAATAATGATTTATAAAATATATATGTATAGTTAATATGAGGCAAAAAAAATTTGTTTTTCTAGTTATTTGTGTGAATTTACATTTTTTGTTATATTTTTAACACAAAGCAATGACAATACACACGGATTAAAATACTTAAATACACACACAGAAAAGATTTCAAATATTAGATCTCAACAATGACCAAAAAAATATTTTTACAAAATATTCAAATAATAAAAATGGAAATTTTAAATCAATAAAATAAAAAAAATTAATTCATAGTTTAAGATTGATTTGTTTTTAAAAAATTAAAAAAAATTACATCATCATTATTAATGGTAGATAATTATATAAGATATAAAGCAAAATATAATAATAGATAAAATACAAGAGAAAATGAGAGATATAATCATTATTATATAATAATAATAATAATCATCGAATTTTGAGAGATGTATGAGTGTGTGTAAGTGTATTTTAAGGGCGTGTTTTACATACAAATAATAATAATAATAATAATAATAATATGAATAAAGTTATAAAATATTATAGAATTAATTTGTATATATATATGTATTATATATAATTACAATGGGTTATTTGAGAATGATGTTGTTTTAAATTTTTTTGAGTGTGAGAAAAAAGTATAAATTGCAGAGAAAATTAAAATGAGAGAGAGAGAGAGAGAGAGAGAGAGAGAGAGAGAGAAAGGCTCGTCCCCAGTAGATAATATGTGAGGTAAATAGAGGTAAAACTAGACTACTATATAGGGTTTATATTAGATTAATAAAAATAAAAGTTGAGTTGAAGTTTAAAAAAAAGATCCGAAATAATAGCTTCCAAAAAGTGTTGGAAATGTTGAAGTTTCGAAGGTTGGGTTAAGTTGGAGAGACTTTTGATGGGAGAGAGAAAGAGAGATAATCTGTAAAGAGAAAATAAGATGGAAATTAGATTGGTTAAAATAGCTAAAGATGGTGAGAATAATGATGATGCTAAAGATGGCTCTCTTTGTTGGTCAATGAGAGAGAGAGAGAGTGAGAACCAGGTGTCACGTGAAAGTGATGCGAGCATTATGTGTTGAGAATTTTGATAACAATGTTTTGAAACAGGTAAATTAGATTTGAAGATACGTACAATTCTAATTCTAGTTCTATTTATTTTTAGAAATTTTTTCTTGTAGTAAAAAATGTACGATTATTGATCCAAAATAAATAACCCGAAAATAGAATTATTTTAAATGTGAAATTTAATTTTAAAAATCAAGCTATTTCCTATGTGATCTATATTTGAGTGTGTGTTTGACCAAAAAAATGCCCAAATTGTAATTAAAATATACCTTAACTTAAACACCGATACCTAACCTAACACTTTGGCAACCCAATATTTAAAAAATATACCTTTTTATTATTTTTAAAAAATCATATTTAATAATTTATTTTTCTCATTACTTGTGAGATTAAACATTTAAAATTCAAAAATAATATTTTTAAAAAATTAAAGCTCAGAGGTCGACAAATTTTCAAAGAAAAAATTGAAAACATTTTTGTAAGGTGACACAACAACAAAAAATGCTGAATTCAGGTGAAATCACATGTAAAAGTTATATTAAAAAAACAACCACAAAACAAAGATCAAATATTATAATATATAATAATAATAATAATATATTTAGCATTGCATCAGCATCATTCAGTTGATAGTCAATGATTGGTTATCAAAGGATAAATATAACTATTTTTTAATACATACACACACGCCAAAAAAAATAAATCAAATCCAAAACTATCGATGGAAAACAGAAGAGAAAATAATAATAATAATTTAAAAGTAAAAAATAACAAGTTTTTTAGGTTTAAATATTTTTTTAAGTCTTCATATTATAAGTAAGTGACACACGATTGGTTCAATTATATTGTATATATATATAGGAATGAATGACTTAAAAAATTATTATTATTTTAACCAGACAAGAAAATAAGACTAGTGGAAAGTTAGTAAAAAAAGAGAGATAGTTTTGGTTAATTTTCAGAAGCTCGTTTTCCAATCATGGTCAGTGAGAGAATATAATATAAAAAAGCGCCAATCATCAATCAATAATAATTAGACAAAAAAAGGTAATATATATATATAAATATACATTGTTCAAGGTGATTAAAAAAATGCATAATCAAAAAAAATTTCAGTTTTAGTTTCAAAAATAAAATCAAAGGAAAGGAAAGGGAAGATAGGAATTGATAATAATAATAATAATATAAATGAAATAACAGAAATAATAAACGGAAAAGAGGGCAATAATAATAATAATAAAGAAGGATTTTAGATAAAGATTCGAATAGGGGAAAAGAAAGTGATATACAGGCAATAGAAAGACACTTTCCTGAGATATTTTTAGGTTTATATAGATAGATATAGATTTAGAAATATAAGCATTCCAAAAGAGAAACACACCATGGCAGTGAAGAGATTGAGAGGTAGAAAGAGAGAGAGAGAGAGAGAGAGAATACATCGCGCTCATTAGCCACAGTTACAACGCGATCCAGGATAGACGCAAAAGGTATAGTGTATATGTGTGTGTGTTTAATGCGCATGTGTGAGTTGAGTACGATTGGCAGTAAAAGTAGGATTATAAGTGAGAGATAATAAAAAAAGACCAAAAATCCGTTATTTTAGGGTAAACAACACCTTATTATATATAATAGGCCATACCAGGTGATATATTTGTGAGTGGTCGCAATTTTTTTTCGGACACAGCATCATCGATCAAAAATAATTTTAAAATATAGAAAAAAAGCTCAATAGGTCAATCAATAGTGAGGATGTGTCAATGGTATACCAGAGATCATTCGTTTGCAATTTGATATGTAATAAATATATAGTTATTATATATAATAATAAAATATATATAGATAGATATATATAATAGTAAAAAAATTAATAATAATAATAACAAAGAGGATAATACTCTCTCTTACCGGTTGAGACGCACACAGAGGTGTTGGGTATGAGGAGGAGATGAGACGAAGAGGGGGAAAGAGATGATGAGTAGAGATTTAGAAGACAAAATAGAGATGGTAGAGAGAGAGAGAGAGATGCTGACGAGATGGGTAGAAGATTGTTGGTGGGTATAGATGATAGAAGTAGAAGGTTGTGGTATAGATGATAAGAGTAGAAGATTGGTGTGAGTCCAATATATATATATAGGCAATAACTATGCAAAAAATGGTGATGAAGGTTTGTCTGGTGGGCGTAGAGTGAGAGTGAAAAGAGAGGGAGACTCTCAAATTCAGTGGCGACTGCTGCGATGTTCACGTTCGCGATCCTTCTCTCGGTACCGGTCCTCGTAATGTCGGTCTTCGTAGTGACGATCGCGAGAACGTTCCCGGTAGTCTCGTTCACGACTGCGCGATCTCTCCCGTCGACTGCTCTTCTCCCGTCGCGAGCTTCCACGCTCCCGATCACGTGACCTCGACCGGCCCGATCGGTCGGAGCGACTCGACCGGTCTCGACTGCTCGAACCACCTCCCATGCTGGCTCGGGCTTCGATGCTCTGCAGAGTGTCCTGCAGTGAGGCCACCACCACCTTGGTTCGATCGTCGTGTGCCACCCGGGATTGGGTGATCAACGAGATTGCCATGTGCAGAGTGTCGATTGCGGCTGAAAATTCACCTAGAAAACAAAGAGAGACAATGATTACAATCTATTATAGTAATTATTATAAAGTATATAGTATATATTAGTAATAAAATTAAGTATAGCATATTAGTAATTATAGTATACACAAAAGGAACACATATTTCAGTCAATTTTCAACAATTAGTCAAAACAAGTTACATCAATCGTATAAGAATTAGAAGTGTAACACAGAAAGTTAGATTCGAATAAAGTAAGAATTAGAAGTGTAACACACAGAAAGTTAGATTCGAATAAAGTAAGAATTCGAAGTGTAACATGCAAAAAGTTAGATTCGAATCAGGTGAGAATTTGAAACTACAAATGCGCAAGAAGTGTGACAGAAAATGAAAAATTGTCTAAGCATAGAATATAACACGTCGATAAGACACAAAGGGTTAGATTCGAATCGGGTAAGAATTAGTAATGTAACACGCAGAAAGGTAGATTCGAATCGGATAAGAATTCGAAGTGTAACACACAGAAAGGTAAATTCGAAGTGTAACACGCAGAAGTTAAATTCAAAGTGTAACACGCAGAAAGTTTGATTCGAATCAGGTGTAAATTCGAAGTGTAACACGCAGAAGGTTAGATTCGAATCGGTTAGAATTCAAAGTGTTTCACTGAAAGTTAGATTCGAATCAAACTGCGCATGCGCGAGATGTGTGAAAAAAGAAACATTGTCTATAAGTATATAGAATAGAGCGTGGTTAGGTTGGATATTTTCAATTCAAGTTTTGCCAGAATGAACGTACTGTTCTGGTTAGATTAGGAAAGAGTTTGATTCTAAATTCGAAGAAAAAAAATCTAACCAGATTAAATTTCTCACACTCAAACATGCATTAATATAGGCGCTATATGACTCGATTTTTATATAAAAGCAATTTATATAATACTGTTATTTAGTTTAAATAATTTTTTTTAAAAAAAGCTCAATTATATAGAAAATAATTAACAAAGCAAAATCACAGATTCAATTTTTTAAACAAAAAAATATTCATCATCATCATAGAAACAACAATAAAAGTTTTTTTTAAATGGGATGCACAGACACACCCACACAAAATAACAAACTAAAATAAATAGTAATAATAAAGAAGCTAAGTTATATAATAGGAATAATAATAATGAAATAAAATAAAACATGCATTTCTAAAATAGTAATTTTACAAAAAGCGAGCTTTTTTAAACATGCAAAATATATATATGAAGTGTATATAAAAATATAATAGTAATAACAGTAAATTAAAAATCATCATCATCACATAAATATATGGATATTATAAAAAAGTGATAATAATAATAATAATAATAATCAACAGAAAAGGTTCAAGGGAAATATCGAAACTACAATATGAGCTTCAATATATCGTGATGATGAAGATTGACATTTGGAAGGAAAGAGAGAAAAATTAACGCTCACACCAAAAGGAATATGAGCTAAAAGAAACTATATAAAAAATAATAATAAAAACGCGACTAGTATAGTTCAAATAACACACGCTCATATGACAAGATTGATTGCGAAATAATAAGGTAATATAATCATTATAATAAAATAGTGACAAAAGAGAGAACGAGCGTTAAAGGAAGTGAGATAGAATATATACACAGAGAAAACAAAAATCAAACAATTTATAAACACTCATTGAGAGTGAGAGAAATATTGCGTGAGATTGGGTGGGGAAAAAATATAGAGTGAATCGAAAAGTGAGTGAGAGTGTGGGAAGGGGAAGGAGAAAAAAAGGGGAGATCAAATGGCATGCATTGGGAAAAGTGAGGTGAGCATCAAGTTTAGGTGATAATCATTCAAAATATTAGTAATATTTATATTATTATTATTATTACCAGATGAGGCATCGGAGAGTGCACGTGCGATGGCATTGTTGCTTAGGGTTCGGTTCTTGTTGATAATCTCTTCCATCTCGGCTTCGCTGATTCCCATGTCGAGTGAACGTGAAAAGTCCGCCGCACTGGGATGACCTCCCGGACCACCGTAAGGTCCACTCAGTCCCGCTGCAGCCAGTCGATTCGGAAAATCACCGCCCGACTGGGACAGACCAAAGCCTTGGGCACCGAAGAGTTGCGCTGCATTCAGAGCGTTATGGTTCAAACCAGACACTGATCAAATGGATCAACAAATAAAAGGTTAATCGCACAAATTCTAGACACATCAAAAAACCGTGCAACGCATGCAAAGGAATTGAGTATCACTTGTAAATGGCTGAACAAATTCAATCCAACAAAAAAAGTAAATAAAAAATTTTAATTTTTCTAATTAGTAAATCTAACATAAAAATTACTAACTTTACCAAATGTAACACAAAGATAGTTAGATTCGAATCGGGTAAGAATTCGAAGTATAACACAGAAAGTTAAATTCGAATTCAAAGTGTAACACACATAAAGTTAGATTCGAATCGGGTAAGAATTCGAATCCAACTGCGCATGCGCGAGAAGTGTAACAGAAAATAAAAAATTGTTTAAGCATAGTTTGATTTAGAAATGCTCTAAATTATTTTGTATGACTAATTTACTATTTGTCAAAGTCACAATTTTATATTATGATGATGACTAGATCAAATTTTTTCAGTTAGAGTTGCAAAACTAGCCTAACCAAATTAATCTTTTTCTACCAAGAATGTAATTATATATAACCATTTAAAACTACTAGTATAGTATAGTACAAATGCCATTTACCAGATAACCAGGGGGAAAAGGGGAGATTCTAACATGCAAGTCATACAATAGATTGCGTCATTTGTTTGCTTCTATCCCTATATATTCTCTAATAGGTCTAAAAGTATGAAATTATATACCAAAAACTTTTATAAAATTATTATATATATATACGACATAGAAACATACGACATATATACGTAGTTTTTTCTAAACTAGACTAGATAAAAGCAAAAAATACAAGAGCGATTCCAAAAAACGAGCGAAAACGTTTTTAGCCTAAGAATTCTCGAATATTTTTTGTCATTCGAAAGTTCAGAATATGTAGAATCAAATATGAAAATTTGAAATCTGCCAAATATTCCTAACTTCACAGTATTGTTTGGTTAAAAACCGAAACATTTGGAAATAAATCGAAATATATTTGGCAGATTACAAATTTTCATATTTGATTCTACATATTCTGGACTTTCGAATGACAAAGAATATTAGAGAATTCTTTCAACCAAAATTTACGCTAAACTTGGCATTACTCTTTGACGCAAACTATTATGAACCACAACAAAAATCTATCATGCTAAAAGACCCGAAAGTCTAACCTGAGGAGAGTTGGGAGCGAAGGTCTTGACTGGGGGCGCTTAGCAGAGGGGCGGAACCGAGCTGACGATTACCTTGTGGCATGCGAAGCAGTGGATTTAAAGCAGGCGCAGCCGAGCCCTGCAACGCGTTATTGCGCGGACCATTTTGCATGGCGGCCAACTGAGACCATTGTTGTGCGTTGGTGCCAAATGCACCAAGCGGACCGGCGGTCAATGCCAACCGAGGCTGGGCGGTCAACAGAGGCGCATTGGGTCGGAGGGGGCGTTGGATCAGTGGCGCCCTCTGCCCACCACCCATCCCACCTTGATTCTGAAAGTTGTTTCGATTGTTGTTCATAAAGTTACCCCCGTCGCGGTTGTTGCGATTATTCTGATCATTGTTCTGGCCATTCTGTCCGGGCTTGCGTGATTTCATCTCAAAGTTGTTCAAATTCTGCCGGCTGCACATTGTGACCGCTGGATTGAGCCCGTGGATTACACTAGAATAAAATTTTTTTTAATTAATAACTGTAGAGTCGATGCTCTTCAAGAGTTATATCAGTGTAAATTGAAACAACAAAACTCGACTATTTTCCGACTCTAATGGTAATTTCTCAATGTTATGGAAGAGATAGAATACTGGAGGATATCAAAACTCTATCTCTAACGAAAACATTGAGGTTGGCGTGTGTGTGAGTGAAATGGAACGAAATTGCACACTTACCACTTGGACATTTTCTCGATTGCAATGCGAACCGAGGCATCGGATTGAAGTTGCACCATGCAGAAACCTTTTGATTGACCGTTAGCACGGTTCTCGAAAAACTTCACCTCGAGCACATCGTTGATGCCGATCGTGCCCATCGCCTTGATTACGTCCGAGTCGGTTGTCCACTGCAAAACAAAACATATAAAAGTTAGGGTAAAATGATGCCAAATTAACTTTCGGATGCTAGTAAACGACCCAATAAAAAAATCTACTCTATATTGATGAGTGATAGACTTTAGTCGTAGTTGTTTTGATACAATTTTTTCGTCCCGCCAATGCACTGTAACAGTTATGCTACTTTTACTTGTGCTTAATCGATTCGAATCTAACTTTCACTGTTGTGATTCGAATTCATCACCGATTCGAATCTAACTTTCATTAATGTGATTCGAATTTCATTCAAATTCCATTTGAATTTTTCTGCATAATTCTTCAAATTTTCATTCAATTTGGTTTAATTCGTTTGGTTAAAATTCGAACTTATGATAACTCGAGTTTGACCTCGGGGCTTTAACTTTTTGTAAAAATAACTAACCCTCTAATAAATTAAAATTTTGCCAATTAGTAACTCTATCATCCAAAATTAGTAATTTTCCAAATAAAAGTAGCAAAATTGTTTCCTCTTAGTTTAATCCTCTTCCATCAGAATCATCTTTACGCAAGTATCAAACTTCAAATAATTAAATTCTTTGTTTTTCTTCTCCGAAATCCTTCACCAACATTAACTCTATCATCAATGTTTTTAAGCTTTTAATATCCCATCACATATCACAATTTTGTTATAATTCCATTATCATCATCATATATAATAAAGAACGGCCCGGTTCAGCCAGGGTTAACCATAAAAAATACATCTTTCTCTTTCTTTCCCCCAATTCCTCAACTTACCCAAGTGAGATTGCCCACATAGACCGATGGTTTGCGATTGTTGAGCCGTTCGGAAGAGTCACTCTGACTGTTATTGTTGCTCGAGTGGCTCGATCCACCGGTGTGATCACCACGATCACCGCGCAGACCCGACGACCCCGAAGATTGCCCATTGGTCTGGCCCGACGCGTGATCATCCGTGTTGCGCGACTTGGAATTCGAGGTAATCACGTCATCGTACAGATCATTGTCGTTGAACTCATTTTCCTATATAATATATAAATATATAATAATATAATAATAGAATGAAATTATTGTGTAATTGTTATTATTATGCAATTAAATTGAGAGTCAAATTGGTTATTGTTGTTGTTGTTAAATATATAAAAATAGAACACACTAACCTGAGAAAACTCGTCACCGATGTCATCGGCATAGAGATCCAACTCGGCGGGTTCCGAGCTCATCGTGTTTGGGGCTTGATTTTGCTTGGGTACTCTTGATCAGAAATCAGATGCAAGAAAAAATGGAAGAAAATTGGAACGAGTTAAGTTGCAAAACGAGAGACCCCGCTCAGGACAATGAGGCGACCGGGAGTGCCGAGGAAGATCTGCAAGCTCGGCGCAGGGAGGCAGAGTGAGAGAGAGAGAGAGAGAGGGTGAAAGAGAAAGAAAGTGTATGAGAGAGAGTGAGGGAGGGAATAAAACAGAGAAAGAGAGTGTGTGATAATGTGAGAGAGAGTGAGAGAGAAAGAGTGAGAGAGAGTGAGAGAGAGAGAGAGAGGAAGAGGCAGAAAGAGCAGGCAGCACTGCACAAGAGCGCGAGCGAGCGAGTGAGCAAATAAGCACACCACAGTGGTGCTGCCGCCACCGACACCAAACATCTCACAATTGAAAACTCTCACTACGCATGCGCGCAAAAGAGAAGAAGTATTATCAGAGAATATACTCTTAAAATTACGCATGCGCTTTGCAATTTAAACGTGCATTCAAATTGGAGATTTTTTTCTCTATGATTATTTTCTAATTGAAAACACTACACGCATGCGCTTGTGCCGTTGCTGCATCTGGTTTCCCTCCACAGAGAACGTAAGCGGTGCATGCTTCAAATCTGCCAGTGTAAACAAAACAAATTCACTTTGTTATTATTTCATTATTATTATTATTATTATTGCTGTGAATCACGATTTTCTTGTCAAAGTCTTTGCTTGACCATGATGAACAGTGAGTTTAGGTTGGAAGAGGGAGACGAAGAAGAAGAAGATGTGAAGCCTGATTTGAGTGTGTTGATGGAAACGTGCGTTGATCCAAACACGCCATCGGAGGAGTTCAAATTGAAGAACATGTTTGCCATTGACGCACCGGCCAAGGTGGAGAATATCAACAACTTCTTGAAGTGTTGCGGTGGACTGCGAAGCATCCAAGCCACCTTCAACAATCCACGCGAAAGGTTAAAGTTCAAATTCCGTCCCGACGATCCGAACTCGATTCCGTTGTTCTCGGAGCGCAAAACCACCGCCGATGTGGCGGTGAAGGTTCGCCGAAAGAGGCGACCGGATGGAACCTACCACGACTACCAGTTTGAGCCGTGTGGCATCGTGGACACCACGTTTCACTTTGATAATGCCATCTGTGATATGCAACTGTTGCCAACTTCCGAGTGAGTTCCATTTTGTCTCTCTAAAAAAACTTGATCTAATACAGTTAAATACCTTTGCAAGTGTCTTTAATTCGTAATTTATATCGGTATTAAAACTCTATGTTTCTATACTACAGCGCCGATAATAATTTCTTTAATTCGTAATTCGTAGTGATTCGTATTATAAGCAGTAGTTTAAGAAAAACTTTAATCAATAATTTACGAATTTTAACCTCATGGTGCAAACCAGATATTCCGATAATTTCTGTCACTTGTAAAAAAACAGCGGCTAAGTCGAGTTAAGGGTTATGCTGCATAACTTATGCAAAAAAAAATTTTAATCAAATGGGATAAGAGTCGGAAAAGTTTGAATTTAATTAAATTGAATAATAATTCAAAGAGTTATACCAAAAATTCGAAAAATGACACGGAAAGTTTGATTCGAATTGGTGATGAATTCGAATCATAACACACAATGTTATATTCGAATTGGTTAAGAATCGAAATCACAACCGTAAAAATTATATTCGATTTGGTTAAGCACAGTGGAAGTAACGTAACTTTCACTGGACAAAAGAGTGTTAAAAAAAATTACAGAAAATAGAAAACCATGACTGTTAATATACAGAAGAGAATTTAGAATAAATATATTTATAAAACTTTTTTTCAAGTATAGAGAATATTGTATAGGATTTTTTTGTCAATAAATCGAAATTTTGAACTCTCTTCATTCCCGAAAAACTTTTTCAAGTATACTTAGTATTGTATAGGGTTTCTTTTGTCAATAAATCGAAATTTTGAGCTTTCATTCATTCCCGAATTACAGCTATTTTTACTGAATATATTGTTTTGTTTTTATTATTTTCGATCCAGTGACATCCGAAACGAATTGATGAAATCGGATTTTATCCTCACCTGTGATCCAAGTTTCTCGCTCGAGAACGATCAAAGTGTGACCATGTTGAAACACTTTTTCTACTCACGCTTCACCTCGCCAAAGACCAACTTTTGGCAGATGGCCAAAGAGGAGAATCCCCTGAAGTCGAGTAACGACATACTTCAGATACGTCGATCACGCAAGGTGGTTGGCCTTTTCATTCGATGGGAAGACGAGGTACCGATTGAGGTGCCCGAGTTGGTCAAACAGAAGCTCGATGCGAAGATGTTCGACGAGGAGTTGGCGGTGCAAATCCGACGACAGTTCGCCGATCGGCCCATCTGGTCCAAGGCGGCACTGTTGTCTCGGATCGAGTGCACCAACGAGGTTCATCTCAAGTTCACTTTACCTCTTTTTGCCTTCTTCTACGAAAACGGACCTTTTCGGTATCTTTGGGTTCGCTATGGCTACGATCCGAAGATGGACCCGTCGTCAAAGATCTACCAAACGATTGAGATACGAAATCGAGTGCCGATTGGCAACTCGAATGACTACTTATACAAGATTGCACTGTTCAAGGACAACTCGATCGCCTATGAGACACTGTTTGACTTTCCGATCAACGAGTCGCCAGGTAAGAAATTTTGAGTTAAAATTTTTGGATTTTGTGCTATTTAATATGGAAAAAGAAGAAGAGAGATTCGTATATTGTGGGACAGATAAGATTAAGTTAGAGTTTGAAGAGATCTCTTATTTATTTTTTAATGAATAATATAGACGTGTTTTTCTATGTTCTATATATGTTCAATGTTCTGTCATTTTTGGTATTTGGCAACCCACGTTTTTGTACTGTGAGAGTTACGCTACTCTCACTGTGCTTAACCGATTCGAATTCAACTTTCGTTGTTGTGATTAGAATTCATCACCAATTCGAATCTAACTTTCACTGTTGTGATTCGAATTCTT
>WURS02450059.1:0-14258 GCA_011762765.2 Rhinocypha anisoptera
AAGGTATTTGTAGGTTTCATTTTGTTCCATGTTTTCTAGTGATTCATTGTTTAGTGTTTCTTTTTCTGGTTGTTCTGTCCATTTACCTTTTTCGATGTGCAACATTTTGCATTTTGTGGTTCCAAATTCCATTTTTATATCTTTTGTGATGTCTTCTGTAATTTTTAAGAGGATTTTCATTTGGCTTTGTGTCGATGCATATATCTTAATGTCGTCCATGTATAACAAGTGTGTTATTATATGGTGGACTACTTTATTATTATTATTAGTCCAAATTTCATTAGATTGTCCTCAAGGGTAATATGTATTATTCCATGACCAATTGGGGGAAGTCTATGGGTGCAATAGGAGTATTGCATAGGTTTTCAACACAAAGGGCAGCCTGAAAGGTGAGGGTAAAGTTCAGCTAGTACTATTTCGAAAGGAGTGTGAAAATTCACACATCTGGATATGGGGCCACCTGAGGTTCCCAGGAAGATTGCTTAGCCAGAAAAACTTTGGTTAAACAGTAACTGGCCAGGGGTAATACTGAACCTAGAGCCCTTATACAGAAGTCAAGCTTTCCATCAACTGGACTACTATGGCCTCAATAATAGATACCTCAACACCTTAATGAAAAATTTACTCGATAACAAAGGGACAATTTCTCATCTAACATTTGAATGAGATTAATTAGGAACCACTATGACCTAAAATATCAACACAGTAATGACCCTAAGAGCCCTGAAAATAATCACAATGACACTAAAACTGTCTTAAGTTTCATTCTATTCAATTGTGGCAATTGAAAAATTAAAATAGAAAGTAAATTATTCATAAACTTGAAAATAAAGACTTCATGCAGTCTCATTCTTCATAAATCGCAATTCCTTAAAAAATATGAGGAAAACAACTCATCAACAAATAAAAGTCCATAGAGGATGTGGCTACACAAGTGTGCCAAAAGGCCAGCCAAGCTGTGTTCCCTTTTGTCACACTTGTTAAGCTACTTCCTCTAAGGGTTAGCTGATTATATTAAGTAATGTTAATATAAGTATATAATTTTTCTTTAGTTAACAATTACCATTCAACTTTCACGGCTTCCTCTTGAAGTATCTTATCTGCAGTAGACCAGCTAAACCTAACAAATTGAGGAAACCCAAATAATGGATCCACATTATTTGAAAGGAAGCTCTTGGTGACTGGATCTAGCAAAGATGTATAAACAAAGTTTTATAAACAGACAATAAATATAGAGATGGCAAGCCAAGGCATGCCTTTGAATTTACAATAAAATACAAATCCAAATAAAACAATAGACAAGTGTTAAGATTTTTGAGATTACAGACCAAAATACAGACATATAAAGAGGAAACTTGCACCCCACATGTAAAGACAATAGACCACGTAATCTAACAAATAAGTAGGATGTCTGTTGACTTAGCAAGTGTTCGAAACTAGTAATACCAAAGAAATAAAATTTGTGGAAAGTTACAGTCTTCTTCATTTGTTAGCAAGTGTTGCGCTTTTACTGTGATTATCTTTAGCCGTTTTTCCGGTTTATCTAGTTAGTAGTAGTACTTTAGTTTTTAGGGTGCTTCAAAAGCTATGGTCATTTCGCACCTCTTCAGCTCACAGAAAAAAACCCTATTGGTCAAACAGAACACCCATGCCCTAGGCAGGATTCAGTATAAGTTTTTCAAATTTTCTGTATAGTCAGGAAAACAACTGTATTCATTGGGTCATTTGCTTTTTAACATGGAAATGAGTTTAGTTTTACCTTGGGAATATTTTTTTTGTCAAAGAACGTTATGAATATGGGTTCACAACGTGAGAATATGCTGTGGAGAAGTTCCCAATATGGAATTTCCATACAGGGAGTGAAACCCTGAAATAGCTTTGAATACATGAAGAGTATTCGTGGGAATGTAAGATTTATGTGAGTCCAATGAACATAACTTTCTTGCAGAACATTTGATATGATTATATTAGATGGAGAACTACTATGATTAGTTTCAATTATCATGCTTTAATTATAACCACTCCTATTATGACGTAATTCCAGGTCTAAACTTAAGATATCATTGCACTCTAATAATTAGAAAACAGTACCCCGACAAAAACTATTATGTAATATCATATAAATGACAACAATACTTACCATTTGGATATCCACTTCCCCAGTCCTCATGCTTCACTTCAAGACCTTCCTTGAAAATCCAAGCTTGAATGGCAAAATCTCTGACAACCTTTGCGCAAATACTTGCAGCACTAACGATTGGAAAGAGAGAATCTGCCTTTGAACGAACAGTTATTTTATAGTCCGGAAAAATGGATGACAACTTCTCCTGTAAGCGATATTTCATTAAGTGCCATGCTTTAATAAAAATAAACAATCCAATCATCTAACCTTACCTCGTACTTTTCTGCAGGGCCAACCGTATCAACATACACTTCTTTAATAAATACCCCAGAGTTAGCTGCCAGTTTTATCAAACCTACAGCTGAATCTTGTGAAACTTGATTTAATGAACATTTGCTCCTAAAAAATCGTGAAAATTGGTAAATTGCACAAAAAAATTAATTTTAAAACGTGAGTTATCGTAAATTAGAGTGAAAATCACTTGTACCTGCGCAACATTGAATTTGAGATGACATTCGGAGATATAACTTCAACTGACCATCCGACATATTCATTAGTTGCACATATTTTGGAGAATAACCCATCTCTTTGCTTCTCTGATAAAGTTTTGGAGTCTGCAAAACCGAGGCTGGCCAAGTCTTCGGATTTGGCCGAAGGACAAAAGCATATCCCATAGACCATTGGCCCTAATAATAATTCACACAATAAGATTAACTTTCGGAAAATGTTACGTGACTAAAGAAATAAACAAATGGCATAAGCAAGTTACCTAAAACAGGCCCACGTCCAGCTTCATCGACACCCAAAATACAAGGAGCTTCTTTACAACTATCAGGGATTGGAGATTTCAAGATTTGATTTTCGGAATTGCTCTTTTCGCGAAAAATGACCTCCAAGCCATTGGGAGATGTTATTTCATGTTGCAGAGGAGTGGCCATCTCTGCATTACTAGACATCAACCTATAGTATTTCAACGAAATAACGTAATAAAAGTACCCTTGGATGCAATTTAATAAAACCTAGAGGAAACCGAGTGAACCATATGACCACATAGAACACCGCGCAACAACGCGGGAACGAAATTCGAATTCGACAAACGACCTAGACAATGCTGCCACCACAATGCCAGTGCTAGACAAAATAACTACACCCCTATCTCTTCTGCTTCCATCTCTTCAATGTTTTTTATCTATAATGATCTTGCGTGTGAGGAATCATATGATGGATTCAATTTTTACACACTTCACACATTTTTAAGGGCGGAGGGTCAATAAAAACACTTCACTCTTCACCTCATCTTTAGGCGTCGTATAATGTTTACATGGGTTTACAAATGTTCTATATATAATAATAAAATGATGTATTGCAGAGGATGACTTATAATATAATTTACATGCACAATAATTACAGTTTAAGATGCACCTAATGTTATTAATAAAGTAGACCTCTCTATACTGGTTCATAACATAAATATATAAGGAATGTGAAAGTGGCGGGACCAGCGCTCACCAGCACTCTCATTTTAAAAAAGACTACACGCGCGCATCTTTTTGGAGCGCTAGGGACTTGTTTTGACGTGATTGGCGCCATAATGTAAAGTAACTTCGTGTAACAGGGATAAATTAAAAATTTATTCACATTTATTGTCCCTGTATTGATAATTTTACTCGCAGGACCATGTACAAACGGAAAATTTCTACTATACGTAGGGGCAATGTGTCTACATCTCTGTCTTCTCAGTCTCATGTTAGCCCATCCCCATCGAAAAAAAGAATCGAGCTTCCATCATTGTCGAATTCAAAGGAGAATAAGCCATCGAACAAGGAGACTTTCTCTAAGATAGATGATGAATCTCTGGAATCTCGCTTACTGTCTCAAACGAAACGGAATCAGCACAAACCGAAGACTTATTTTGAAGAAGTGATTTTGAAGTGCGGCTTATTATTGCACGAATCAGACGATTCTTATGTTTTAGGTAAGTTTCGAGAAATGGCAGTGTACTAAAAGTTACTGGAAATTAGAATGGCCGTAAACGCTTGGGAAACCTTATACATTCAATCTCCACATTATAGGCAAAGATCAAGCAATGTTTGTAAAAGACTTGGAACTTGAACTGAAAAAGAACTTGTCTTACCCTACCAACATTGACGAATTTATTAATGGGTTTGAAAAATATGTGTCAAACTCTAAAGACCTCCATAAGACTTTGAATCAAACTAAAGTGAGTAAAACATGGGGTTTGAAATTATTAGTAATTCTTATTGCCACAACCAATCAAATTGCTTTTTAATTACAGACATCTGAGAATTGCCAAATGGCAAGATCGTTGCAGCAGGATAGTTTGGTAAGACTATTACTTCTGACCACGAACTTACAAGCAAAGGTTGCAGTATTGATCATAGAAAAAGCTGCTGAATATGCCCTGTCATCTGTGTAAGTGATCTAATGACTCTGGGGTCCAACGATTCAAAATTGTCGTAAATATCGAGTATTATAAAATTATTGTACCACGTACAGTTGTGTTGTGTTTGGTGTAGTATTAGGTTTTTTATTTTTAATGCGCTATCGGGGTTACCTGTTGGCAATATAATTATTATTATTTTGGGGGTCTCCATTAATGTCAGAGCAGTTTGCATCAAAAACATAAATCTATAATAATCCCATTATCAATATGTTTTCACTGTTAAAAAAATTGACTTTTTTCTATTTATCGACTTAACTGATATATTTTATCACTATCCCCAATTTTACGTAACACCTGTTAATTTGCTCACACAATCATTTCTATTTGTGACTGGTTCTTTTATCTGTCCCACCCCTCCTCATACGTTTGTCTATTCGGTTGAGTACAAGCTGCTGCAGAGAAGTATCTGTAATTCATGACATTTACCTTACTGTCAACAGTTTTTTTTCATCAGGCTTCAAAAGTTGAAATTTTCACGCATGAATTGATCATATAATACTCATCTGTATGTCTAGTGTCTCTTTGGAATTTTTTAATGAACAGTAACTTTTTTTCGACAATTTCCAAAATGTCATAATTCAACCACTTTTTGAAACCTCTACATTAGTTATCCAAGCCATGTATCTAGTTCTGGTTAACCTTTATAAAACATAACTTTTATCTAAAGAGCATATTGTGAAACTTATACATTTCTGGTTTGCAGACTGATCATATTTTCTGATGATGTAATGCAAAACATTTGTTGTAATACCATGTTTTCAGGGATGACATGGGAAATGACCTTGATGAAGCTGGATGGGTTCGACTTATCCTGAGTCAGCTCAGGCTGCTTGATTTTGTTGTGGACGGAGAAACTCTGACCACTAAGCTGATTGAACTCCTCCAAGCAGCCCCAAAATCAGTTAGTGCCTATATATTTTTTCTTTGTAATTTCCTTATCTTAGAAAGATGTTCCAAATGTACTTTAATCTTGACAAAATAGCATGCTCCTCACAATTCTGTACTATACATCAAATTTACCTTGTACATATAATGTTATGTTGTCTTTCTTCAGATAATCAGAGGATTTTCCTACATTCTTTCTTAGCCTTCCATTTAATTTCATTTCCCATTCTTTTGTATGAGTTTCTCTCATCTTCAATTCTTGAATTTCTGGACTTTCTTCTCTTTAGTCGCCAGCTGGGTTAGCCTGGGTGCTTGCCAGCTAACCCAAAAGTTGCATGTTCGAGTCCCACTCAGGGAACAGGTGTTGTGTTTGTCCAAGTTGGTTTTATTCTATGATTTGAAGAATTGCAAAACGACCATAGCCCTTGAAGCAACCTATAAATGAAAATACTACTACTTCTCGTGAGTCTCTATTTTTTGTGATCTATAATAACAATAATTTATTGACACAGAATTGGCAAAATACATTGCATTGTTTCATCAAAATGGGAAAATACAGTATGCAATATAATAAAATATGTAAATAAATAAGGAGTAAAAATGTAAAATTATCAATCATTAAGAAATTCAATAACATCGTAGTACATTTTATGTACCACAAACTCCTTCACTTTGACCTTGAAAATGGAAGAGGGGCAATATTTAATATCGTTGAGTAGTTTATTGAAAATCACAGATGAAGTATGATGAGGATCTTTCAGGGCCTAATTAAGGTTATGGTTTTTAAGATGAACATCTCCTTTGGAGTGAGTGTGGTGTGGTGTTCATGCCATTCTTCATTTCTAGAGAAATGTTGAGGATTTTCCTTAAAAAAATTTCTTGCAAATGGTTTCCTTTTGGCCCATTGTTTCAGCTATTGCCACCTGTCTTCAGGTGATCATGTTTGACTATGTCGACGCATCCTATAAACCAAAGTTTTATACATCATTCATACGTCATCAACAAAATATTTATAAGTCAACAATATTAAAATGAAGATATCCTAATTAATTCAACCAAACAAATTCCTATATTTCATTGTATCTGCTATCATTGTTCTGAT
The DNA here is from genome assembly GCA_011762765.2 of Rhinocypha anisoptera. NCBI lineage: Eukaryota > Metazoa > Arthropoda > Insecta > Odonata > Chlorocyphidae > Rhinocypha > Rhinocypha anisoptera. The sequence goes on from WURS02450059.1 coordinate 6,574, forward strand.
CAAGGCTTTATTGCAATTTTTTGTTTAATTTGCTTCTTCAATTCACCAATTTTTCCCTATACTTACAGGTTCAACAGGAAATCATATTTTTTATGCCACAAATTGTATCTGATGATCAACATCAAGAAGTTGCTGAATGCTTAAGGTATTATTGGTATTTTATGTAATTGTTAGAAGTCCTTGAGTAAGCTTCATATGTAATAGTATTGTATATTAGTTCTTTTATCAACCAAGAATGTGTGTGACATACTTGTTTAGATATTGAAGTGAATCATTAAATTCTATTCTCTAGTGTGACATTTATTATTTTTATTGCTGTCATATAATTTAATGTTTGATTTTATAAACTAACTGGGTTTCCAATATTTTTCAGTAAATTACTCCATGAAAACTTTTCTCTTACCCCAGCCATTTTGGATGTTTTGTCACAACTGAATATTGGTAGCACACTCAAAGCTCAGGTTTGTGAAGAAATGCTCGATGCTCTACGCAAGGCTCCAGTCGAGTTTCTTCCTTCTATTGTTGCCTATGTTTTGACTGAGTCTGAAATGGCAGACCTTGAACTGGTAAGTTTTAGTTTCTTATTCCATTACAGTGAAACTTGGATAATTTGAACATCTATAATTCAAATTGTCTTTAATGTGAATAATCAGCCCCTTTCTGGGTCCCTAGCATTTTATATCTAAATAATGTAAAAAAAATCATGGGTAGTTGTAATTTTATTTTGGTTTATTCAAATGCTAAAATTAAAGTGAAACTTTTTTTTTTAATTTCACTCTTTTTATTGGTGACACATTTCAACATTTGAACTTCATTATCAACTGTGCTGTGCTTTCAAAACAACCAATATGTATGTACATAAATACAAAAATGCTAGGGAGGGGGATGAGGTGAGCAGGATAGTCTAGGTTAAAAGGATACAAAGCAGGCATTATGGAGGGGGCTTGCTGCTGCAAGAAGAGCAGGAGAAAAGAGCAACAACACTTCACGGGCAAGATAATTATATAAATCAAAATGGGTTATTTTTTTAATTAAAACAAAGTGATTCTATTTTCAGTCACTAAATCATTTACATTAATGTATTATGAGTAAAATTGGTACTTTTGATGGGAATATAGGAATTGACCCTTTAGTTCTCATGAGTGATCCATCGCTGTATGTTTTACTATCAGGTATATAATCACAGAACATGGATCATATATGGGGTTACTGAGACAGCCTCAGATGAGGGTAATCTACGCATTGATTTAAATGTATTGTAAAACTTGGTGATGGAAAATGAATTGACTATTGATGCAAAAAAGACTAAACTCATAAAATTCTTTTAAGGTAGGGGTGCGATACATTGAGGCCATGGTAGCCCAGAGCACTTTACTACTGAGTGAGGTACCTGGGCTCAAGTCCCAGTGATGCCTATGGAAACCTCCAGGTAATAGTACTAGTTTAGCTCTATCCTAACCTATCAAATTGGCCTTAGGGTTCATTACTGTAGTTTCATGGTGCTATAAATAGTAGTAATTGGTTTTTTGTTGAGTGGGTTGAGAACTAAGGTCATTTTGCACCATGTCAAATTAGTATAATATCACTTAAAAAATAAATAAATATTTCACCCAGTTAGAAGCGGCATCATGGTTCCATAAATTACAGGTATATTACTATGGATAACACACTTGGATACAGTTCACTAAATGAAGAAAAAATTGTGTCTAGGAGTAATTTTGAGTAAGGACCTTCAGTGGGGAATGTAAGTGAAATGTGCCACAACCAGAACATTTAAAACTTTGCAAATATTCTTGGGAACTATGGGTAAAACCTCAAAGGACACAAAAGAGTATTTCTACAAAGCATTTATCAGACCTATCATTCATTTTGGGGCATCAATATGGGAACCCAACTAAGACCTAAGGCCTGGTGAAACAGAAATAGTTCAACAGTTAGCTGCCAGAAGATTAATGATGGGAAACTTTCAGAAAGTAAGCATAGCATGCTGAAACAACCACAGTGGGAAACTCTCGGTTACAAGGAAAAGAATGTACCTGAAGGGTATACATATGCTTCCAAACATATAAAGGATAAAAAAGACAAAGTTCTTGAGAAGAAAGGACAATCTACATATAATCTAGGCAGCTCCACCTAGGCAGGTTTCAAACATAGAAAAATATTGATTTTTCAATAGGGGTGAGGAAGATTAGAACTTTGTCAGGGAAAAAGTTGGAACCTTTTCCTGTAAATATAACTATTATAGTTTTAACCCTTTTAGTGCCAGTGGGTCAATCTATCAGCCCTATGATTTTTTTAAATAAATAACTTTTTCTTAAATTGTTTACGACATAAAAAATATAAATAAAATATTTTACTTACCCTGTAAGTGAAAGTGGAGTGTATATCTAAAAAAAATGACATTAACAAATTCATATTGATACATATTATGTATATATATTTAAATATGTAAATCAACAAATGCCACGAATGAGCCCTGGCATTTTTTGCATATTCCAGGTGATAGGGGCTGGCACTAAAAGGGTTAACAAGGGGTTAAAAATAAGAAATCTTATGATTATTATTTTATTATCCTTGTGTATTTTCTACTCATGTAACTATAAAACTAATTTATGTTTTTTAATTTCATTGCTGTCATTTCTGTATTGCTACTACCTGCTCAGATGATCAACTTGTAACTTACATTATTAATAATAATATGACTTTTGTTACAAATCAATTTCTTTACCCTTTTCAAAGAGGGCTATGCCTGTTAAATTAAAAGTAAAGTGATTTCGATTATTTCAAAATCTACTGGATGTGATAATTTCTTGCATTGCAAACTGTAAATAGGATTATTTCATCTGGGATTATGCCGTATATATGTAATGCTTTTGGTTTTAACATATATGCCTTCAGGTGACAGCTCGTCTCCGAGTGGTTTTGGACCTCTCACCCACATCAGGTGCACCTCGAAGTTCGGTTTTGTCCCAAGTATTCAGCCAAAGTGCAAGCACAAGCAAATGTGTAACTAATTCTGGGTCGTCACAGAACAGCTACGTGATACTCACCCTTGAAGCAATTGCAACAAGACTTAAAGTGGGACAGCGTGGGCAGCGGTTGGTTGATGCATGGATCACTTCTGTTAGTATTCATGTGCTGTATGATGAGTCACTGTACTCATGATGGCCATTTTTAATTCGCATGAATGTTTGCATTTGACCGTCATCAATATATATATAGTAATTAGTAAATGCCTAGCTTATTTCATTGATAATAGTTTGAAAATGTAAGTAAACTCACTGCATATTATTATTTTAAAAATGTCTGATTTATGAATTACTCTATGTGACAAATTACAGGTATGTGTAACCACTACCTTTCTCATAAAATCAAATGTGTGGTTGAAACATACCCTAAAACTAGATTAGGTAGTTGTGCCTATCTACATTGGTATATCCAGCAAGATACATACTAATGGTGTATTGCAGGGGATGAGAATTCTAAGTACCCTATTTTTCTGGTACATAACCTGTGCGTTATCCATACTAAAAATATTGAAAATTGATAAAAATAAGTGCATATATACAACAGAAAATTTCACTGAACATGGAAACAAATGAAACTCACGTCATATATCGCAGAAGTTATTGAGTATGTACTCTCTAGGGCTTTTTTTATTTCAAATCAACATATAGCAATGTTAATGTAATGATATAATTACATTTTAAAAGCACTACAATTTTGAAATGCACGTTATCAATGCATTGATCACAGAAGGGATTTTTTGAAATGTGTTATCTATACATTTATCACAGTGAAGGGATTTTTAAAATGTGTGTTATCCTGTAGATGTGTGCTATTTACCAGAAAATATGGTAATTGTGTAGGTTAATCATTCTAAGGACTCAGTCATAGTTTATTTAATTATATTTATTTATTGATCCATTGATTTTATACAATAAAATATTTGTAGGGCACGTCATGTAGACTCAGTGTATACCAACCAGCAATTTTAGTGTCCGGAAAAGCCATATCCCATTTTTTTCTCTTAGAAATTCTCAGGTTTAAGTATTGTATTTTCTATTTTGATAATTTTTAATTCATATGTGATATCAAGAAGTGTTGATGCATAATTTTTTTCACATGTCTTAAATGTCTGTTGTGGCTATCTTTTCTTTTTTTCTGCATTATCTCATTGCCCTTCTGATTGTGTTTTTATCTTACATTAATTTATTCATACATAGCACATGAAATATAAGATAACAAATAAGTGAGTGTTGTCTATGTCTTGGATATTAGAGTATATGTAATGTTTCATGCTTTACAACTAGTTCTTTGTGGTGTAATAATAATAATAATTTATAGAAGGCTGATGCAGTGACATACCAGCTTTCTACCAGCTAGCAGATTCTACCAACTATCATTAATTGTTCTCAATAACTTTGTTTCATGTGTTGGACCCATTAATGAAATAAAAAGTTTAAAAATGTGTTCATTATAAATTTTATGGTGAACTGTTTTGTTTAAAAATCATTCTGTCGCGGATTTTTAAAAAAAGATAATTATTTTACCAATATATGTGAATATAATAGTTTACATGACAGTTGAAACACATTTTGTATTCTCGTACTACTTATTTCTACTCTAATTATAAATACCAGTCTTCCACTCTTCACAATTCAAACTTATTGAATGGTATAATGAAATAAAACAGTTTGAATTTTTTTCTTTTGCCAAAATATTTTAGTTGGATGCTGTGGATTCTGCTAATGCTCACAAGCCATTGGACTTGCTCATCATGCTTGCACTTTTGGATTGTGGGAATGGAACTTATGATAGGCCTAAAGATAAAGCTCGGCGTAGAAAAATTGAAAATCTTCTCAAAGCTAAAGTAAGGAATGGACTTTTCACGGAGGAACTCCTTGAGAAAACTTTTACATCTCATTCAGTCGTAAGTACATGAGGTTGTGAGCTATTATCTAAGGGAAAGGCCAAGTAGAATATAGATGGACTGTATATTATTTATCAATTTCAGGATGGGATGAGATAAATAGGGAAACCCTGTTTTTTATTCCCCCTTGATTATAAACCTTTTGAATGAAAACATTTTCATTGAAGTAGTTTTATTTAAAAAGTAATAATTCTTGAAAATCATCACCACATACATGGGTGCCTCCTGCCAAACAGAATATAGTAAGGAAGAGTATATTGAATCAGGATAATTTATAATTATGAATAAAATTTAGGGAGGGAGCCATACGTTGGTGAAGTTTCATGATAAACAATATTAGCTTCAATACTATTTATTTACAACTACTTTATGGCTCATTTTCGCTTACTTTTAGTGCTGTTATAAATGCCAAAAGAGGCGAATTTAAATGGCCGTCGACTATAATGAGTGTGCGTTATAACGAGAGATTTTTCGTCATTTATCAGCTCTCATTATAGCGGACTTCTGCTGTAGTCTTCTCTCAGTAAATGCCAATTCCAATTTCTCTTCCATTCTTCTATGATATGAATTTCACATTTTCAAACAATCCTTTCCCTATTTCTTCTCATTAATGTCCATGTCTCATGTTCGAACAGAAACACTCCACATAAACCATTTTACCATCCTCTGTTTCATCTTCATTTCAACTTATTTTTCAGCATTTCGGTCTTGGTTCTAAATGCTTCTTTTGACATCCTGACCCTTGAGCTGATCTCAGTTTGGCTTTTCCAGTCCTTCCTCAGTTACTCTATCCCAAGATACTTGTACATTTTCACTTTCTATATTTGCTCACCTTACACCAATATCTTCACTCATTCCATTCTTCATATTTCCCTTACCTTTGACATTGCTTGAACAATTTTTAGTCCATAGTTTTTTTTTTCAAATTCTTCAAGATTTTTTATAATTCTATTTAAATATCCTGTACTATCAGCTCACGAGACCATATTATTATTATTATTATTATTATTACTAATTATTATTATTATTATTATTATTATCACCTGCAAATCTGATACATTTTATTTTCCTCCACTCTTACTCCCTTGTATTCCTTCCAGCACTCTGCAGAAAAATTCTAAGGAATTTGACCTCTGTTCAATCATTTTTGATGGGGGTAAAAGGGGTAAAAATTTGTTCTTGTTAATGTATAATGTTTTGACTGATTCAGTCAGCCAAAACTATTATTTCATGATATGTTTCTCTTTGTACTTGGTAGAGGAAGGGAGCTCTATTTAGCTAATGGTATCATTGGGATGTATGATAACTCTGTGATTATTTAAATATTGTAGTTAATTCCTAGGAGGAAAAACAAGGAACCTATATTGATCTTTGAGGGATGCTATGGGAAATGGTTGAGTATGATTTGTACTCTGTCATAGTGTTTAATTATGGCATAGTAACAATTTAAAATTAAATTCTTAATTCAATCGCTTGGTACCCTGTTTGTACTCGTGAAATATATTTTGTGGGGACCGTTTTCACTATGAACTTAGTCGAAAGCTTTGGATAAGCTATTATAATAATCATAATAATTTATTTGACCAGGGGACACTGCACCGTACAATATATACATTAGACAACTGTATAGGCTACATCAAAGAATATAGAAAACAAAACAATGTCACTAATAGAGGTGGTCATTAATAGGTATTTTTCTGTCAATAGCATCTTAGATGGCTTTATGTAAAACAAGTTTTGAAAATGAATTATGTTTTTGCATATAAATGGTGCATTTTAGGATTTGGATCAAAACCTAAAAATGTAATATAACACATTAGAGGTTCCTGAGTTAATCTTTCTGAGATTTCATAATAAAGTTGTCATTATATGTATATTATTCTCATCAACTTAGTGATAAAAGTTCTTTATTGTACATTCATTAATTTTCATCAAATCACTAAAGTTTATTTGTCAAGGAGATAAGTTGCAATCAGTACCTGATATTTGACATGTCTATTCAATTTCCATTAAATCTTGTTTTCCATAATGCAAAAATATCAGTATATACAGCATTATAACACACAAGCATATATGTATTACAATATGGATGAATATAATTTACGTAGTGCGGAATAAAATAGTAAAATAAAAATTTGAATCTTTCAAATAATTTTAATCAAATTGAACTATTATTCATAATTTGTAATGTTCCCCGTTCCCCATTTTTTAGGCTTTACGAGAATATTTTAGAACAGTGGTATCTATTTCATCTCATCTTTTATCATCTCGTGAACCTACCTTATTGCAGTATGGAGCATCATGGCTGAGGTAAGGTCGTATTTAATGGACATTATGACTGGTTCCTTTATAATTTTTTCCTGGAAAAAGTCATATTTTATCCGTTTTAGTCTGTAATTATTAAGGCACTCTTTTACAATAATTTCATTGAGCGTCCTAAGTCATTATCTTGTTATTCGTTTCACTTCCATTAATGATTAATATCCAGGTACATAGTATTAAATATCATGTATACAATAAATGAATTAATAAAGGGTGAAGCATTACAGCTTCCTTTTTTAACATTGATTTCAATGGGAAAAAAGGAAGTTATAATGCTGCACCCTGTATTATTAAAATGAGTAGAGTGATTGGTATAATCAGTGGAATTTAAAAATTAAAATTACACTGCAATTTCATAAATTTTATTCTTAAACTCACGACCCGGGTTTCACCACAGCGTGGCATCATCAGGTGCCATGTTGTGGTGAAA
>WURS02450080.1:0-14256 GCA_011762765.2 Rhinocypha anisoptera
GGGTCTCAAGTTGGAGTTAGGCCGAGTGACCAACCCGCCCTGGGAGAGGCCAGAAAAGAAAAAACTTTTTCTGCCCCTAGCTCAGAAATCATTTTCAAAACATTTATCTTTAAAAGCGACGAGGGTGCCATCTGGTGTGAGGATTATAAACATAATAAAATCAATTTATACGCTACAAGTTACTATATTTCTTGGTGTGTTTAAACCAAATTTACTATAAAAATCACATTATTATTATTATATATTAATATATATATACACAGGTTGTCCTTATACTAAGTAACCAAGCAAAGAAGACTGTTCTGTATAAACACATGTTGTTTGTGGCTGATTAGTGTAGGAAAATAGCACTTTCTAGTTACCACTTGGTATAAACTTTATATGATATTAGTTTGGAAATGATGAGGTGTATTGGAGTGTATTTGGCAGTGGTTATTGGCAGAGTTGCAGAATGACACCACGCGGTTTAAATGGAGTAAACACGACTGTTGACAAGTGAAATAGAATTGCGCCAAGTAGTGGCAGCATGTTGTGATCAAGTTGTACGGGAAGTAGTTCCAAGCATGCGTCCCACTGTCGTGGTTCACACGGTGAATCACACCATTTACTAAGAAATAGTAATCCCTTGTAAAGAGGCGTGGCCTATCTTGTATGTTGTAATAGGTTAGCGATTGATAGGCCACGCCTTTTGCAACGTTATACTAAGGTTAGTGTGCAGAGTGCGTATTGGTGGTGTGCTTGCGGCGGTGTGCGCGGTGCTTCCACTCGTGTGCGTTTGTCATCGACACACCGATCACTGAGAGTGGGAGATATTTACACTCATCCTAGTGAGTTTCGTAGTAATCGTCTCCTCTGTAGCTTGCAGTAACTCACTCCAGCTCGCCTCCCTCGTCCGTCGTCGATTGGCAATTTGGCATCGCGCATTGATGTGCGATAATCGTCAAGGTAGGCTGCATGTCTGTGGACTGTTTCAACATTCCGTGGACACAATGTTCGTGTCGTGTTTTTAGTAGTCAAATTTGCTCGACCTGGCCATGAATGGACCCGAGTGAAGAGTGTGCCCACTGCGAGGGAAATTGAGAGTAGTGCCACGGCTGTGACTCACCACGGACTCAGTGGCGCTGCACAGTTCGACCAGACGAATTTTGACTTGACCCGGCCTTCACCGCCGACCACATGAGATCAGTAACAGAACAGCATATCCATCTGGACGTTGAGCAGCACTTGAGTGTGAGCACCACCAACTGGGCTGATGCAACAATGAGAAGTGCTACGGGCTGAGAGGGACACTGCCACCGATATGACCATTCTGTCCTCTGTCTTCAGTCCATGTTGTCTTAGTGCCACAAGGAAAAGAATTGAAGCTCGACTAACAAGGTAGGCTTGCCTCCGCATGCCACCTTGCTTTGCATCCGTCCTGCATTTGATCCTTCAATTCCTGCTTCCTTGATTGCTCAAATATCCCTTTTTATAGATCATTACATTATTGTTATTATTATCCTTACTAGTGGTGTGTTTGTGTGATTAATTATTGGTTTTTGTTAAATTCAAGATGTTTGCTATCAACTCGGGTAAGAGTGTTGCTAATTTTCTGCCGAATCGGTACGATTTGGAACGCCGATTCAAGTAAGTAATTTTAATTTTATCGATTACTTGTTACATAAACTTATTTCTTTTCTAGAATGGTGGAATCACTATCAAGCAAGATTGAAGCACAGTGTCGGCAAATGAAATCGTTGAGAGAGTTTTTTGCCGAAGACATTGTCGGCAAACAACAACAGTTGTGTGAAGAAGTGAAAATTCTTTTTCGATATGCTCCAATTGAGTATGGCAAGGAATGCGAAGAGTATCTTTGGAAGCGCAACTACTATGAGTACACTAAGTTCTTCAAGCGAAACCATGGCAAGTTATCAGATGCAGAGTTGCTTCTCTTCCGCATGCACATCACATCTGGTATTGGTTATTATCACAGTCTTATACTATCGTTTCGCAAGATATTCAATCTATCGTTTCTGGACGATTTTATCAACTTGTCGATAGTAAGCAGTCGACTGCCAATTCCTGCTCAGAGGGATTTGCTATCTAAATGGCCTCTCACCACACAGAATCAAGAGGATGCATCAGAAACTTTTTTCTTCGATGATATAGATGAAGATGACATCGATTTGAATGAAACGTTTGACTTGGAGTACGTGCAAGATGAAAAGTTTAAGGAAACAGTTATGTTTCTTGTGCATCGTTTCTTTATCTGTATTGGTGATTTAGCTAGATACTACGTAGATTATTTTTCTAAATCATTCCATCACAACAATTTGGAACCCGGAGAACATCGATTTGCTCATCCTTACTTCCACGTTTCTTCTTTCTACTACCGGCTTGCATCTGCCATCAAACCTCTATCAGGAATGCCTTTTAATCAACTCGGTTTTCTTCATACTGGAAGTTTCTGGGGCCTTGATACCTTATTCTACTACTTCAAATGGTAAATTTTGTCACGTGTTTTGCAAATGCACTCTAATGGTCTTTTTTTCTAGCTTGAATTCTCGAGAACCGTTTTTGGGTGTCAAGGGAAACATGAAGGTTGTCTTCAATACCGCACACAAGAGAATGGTTGCTTATGAAGAAAAGAATAAGAAAATTCGTAAAAATTCCAAGACTAACGGTTACAATCCTTTGATTAGCTTGACGGATGACATTGATTTTCCAACCGACACTGATCTAGTTCAGTATGCTATTCTCAAGTTTATCAACTTTGTCTCGGCCCTGTTCTTTCTTCTCGACGACATGCTTGAGCCTTCCAAACCTGTTAATGTGCCTCAACTGTATTTAGAAGCCAACCACGCTTTAGTGTTCTTCTGCAAAGCCATCAATATCGATGTTAAATTTAGTTCGCGCTCAAAGCCAAATCGGCTTACCACCGAAAGTGTTTCGCAAGTAGTGGCCATAGTGATCATCTTGGTAGATCAAATCAAAACTGTCTTTAAGACAAATCAAGTCAAGATCAATCTGGCGCAGATCAAATCTCAAGGATTTGAAGCTTCTCGGCTTAGTAATGTGGAATATAAGATGAATTTTATTTTATTTTTGGCTTATCAGTTTTTGTTTCAACTAATGGCCATTGTTACCCAACGACAGTGTGATTTGCTCAAGAAGAATATGTATGAGACACTAAATGTGATGGACAGTGAGAATATTGATCCGATTGAGAAACCAGTCAAGTCGGTAATCAAGAGTGTGCCAAAGAAGATTACCAACAAGGTTAACAAACTCAACTTTGCACATTCACTATCATCAGAGTGTGCAGAATCTTGGGACGAGACGATGCGTGAATTGAAGAATACAGCTCTTGAGTCGATTCAAGGTATTCTTGACTCCTCAGACGATGAAGATGCCAGTGATACGGGAGGCCAATTTGAGTTGGACTTTATTGATAAACTTCACTTTTCTGACGATGAGTTGGATGGAGAGGACAACAATCGAGTTTGTTTCTTTGATCCTGACGATCGTACTGATGCCGAGTTCTTTGGTAACCAACCATTAGCAGAATCCAAGAAGCTTGATCAGTTGCTAGTCTACTTGTACAGTGGAACCTCAATGCCATTGATAAAGTTTTTCTGTGATTACATGTTATCGAATGAAGATTTTATGGACCTTTTGCAACACCTCGATGCCTTGCTGGAATATTTTGACATATTCTACCAATTTCTCAATATGATCAGTGAGTTTGACCTCAAGATTTTGCTTAACTATCGCACTGAGATCGATCATCTTTGTCGCTCTTCGAAGAGGATTCACTCTGGTCGACTTCGCCACTTGATGGATCAGTTCAACTTTTTTCAAGCTTGCACTGCACAATCGATGGAGTTCAAGCAAGAGGTGCCACTGTCTCTAGAGGTGGAGTACATGAATCTAACCGGCGAGATGGCGGTTTACTTTGGTCAATTGCTTAATCTGGCAGGCGATGACGACTACTTGCAATTGAGCAGTGTCAAGAAGCAACTAGCAGTGGAAAAATACAGCTACATTTGCATTCGTCGTCTAATCGTTTTCGGGGCTAAACTGGCACTGCTTCAACTCGATCTGGGCCGGTGTCGGCTGAGTCTTGAGCAGTTTCACCCACGTTCGATCCACAACACTGTTGATAGCAAGTCAGTCCGCTTTGTCTTTCAGTTGACAGATGGCATCAATCAATCGGCAGATCTCTACCGGTCGATCACAAGTGAGTCTAGATTGAACAAACAGCTAATCGTGTTTGCCGACCCTAACGACAAGGAAGTAGAGTCTGTCTGTGTTGCTGCGTCTAACCATTCGATTAGCACCACCGCCAGCAATAATAGCACATCTAAATCCATCTCATCACGCAACAGCATATTGCATGTAATTATTTTTTTCCAAATACTTTAGTCATATTTGTCTAATTTTTAACTGTTATAGGTTAAAATTGATCCAGAGGTTTCAAAAAAACAAGAGACTCCACGAAGCTTTAGTGGAAGTCCCAATTCCTTGAAGAGTTTGCCTTGTGTGCTCGTGGATCCTTACGCTTTTGTGGAAGGTTTTGATAAGATTCGCAAAATTGTTCAAGAGAACAGAGCAATTATTCTGTTACCTAAACTAGGTTTGTGTAATAAAATATACACCTATATATACTATATATATATATATCTAATACTTTGTATTCATTTGTACAGTAATCGACTTTCTCGACAATACCAAAAGCAAATCTCAAAAGGCGTTTCAGGCTCATTCGTGGCTGGAAAAGGAATTGTTTCGCGGTTCTTGCATAGTTCGATTTCTTCGCAATGAAGAGCGGCTCGAGTTGCAGATGCTCAATTATCCCCGATACGTGTGGCGTCGCGGGCGAGATAACGGTTCGCGCAATCGCAATGAAATTGAACGTCAACTGGACGACATTAGCAATGTGAATGTTCAAGACTTGGCACTGTTCTACGAACTGTTGGAACACTGTAACTACCAGCTGGTTAAGAAGCTTCTCGACAAGCCGCCTGGCATGAGTAGTGGCATCTCCAATGGCATCAAAGAGGAAGAGGAGAAGACTAGTGATAGGCGTATTATTCTTCTCACCGACAATCCCTCTAAATGGCCACCAACCGCGTCTCAGATTGCTCACAACTATGGTGAGTGTTGACTTTACTTTCCACCTTAATGCTAACATTACATTGTTCACTTGTCTAGGTGTTGACATTGAGACTTGGCCGTCATTTCTAGAGAAGATCAATTTGGTATGTAGCGGCAACAACAGTGGTCGAGCGAACAAATGGGCTGGTAAGAACAAATTAAACCAAGCCGGACAGCATCAAAGCAAGAAACAGTCGTCAGTGGGTCAACGTACGTCACCCCAGTCGCCCTTCTTCAAGCCAATACAACCTATGTTCACAATCAAACCCGATCTGTCGGTTTTGGACAATGATCGGCGAGTTACATGAGAAAATTGGCTGCGATTAAGTGATGATCGGCTTGCGGAAACAAATTACCTTTCACGCAGTCGCTGTTGTCTTCGTCTCTGCAAGCTCGGTGTTGTCTTGACAATTAGTTGAGGCAACGCAAGATCGCGCACGTCTACTCTACCAACCCTCACACCAAGCAAACAAGTAACCACCGCTTGCTACTTGGGGAAGCTCTTCTCCACACTTCTCATCAACAAACAACCATATACGTGCTCACACCAAATGGGATTTTGAGCTTTGTTTAGGCTGCTCCTTACTAACCAACAAACCAGAGCAGTGCGAAGTCAACAGAACGGGGAGGCGAGATTGGCTGATGCGTGCCACTCTGCCCGAGCACGGTGGTGCAGAGATGGCTGCTCTTGGATGATTGTTTCGCTTGCTGCCTCTGATGCCTTTTATTTTCATCTATGTTATGCCAAAATGGCGCTAAATTGCACCGGGCTAGGAGACTTCCAAACCACTTGCCACCAAGACTTTTCTCCTCCTCCACCTGAAGAAATCTAAATTATATACCCGACACGAATTAATTATAGAGGTGCCCGTGTGCCAGTGTAGATGAATGAGAAAATTTACTCCGAAATTAACAATTAGACGATGATGAAGATCACCAAACGGCAGAGAAGCCTGAGAAGTATGGTCTGGACTTACCACCAGCAGTTTGGCTTCTAATCACATTTCTCCTTATTTTTCTCTTATAAATTTTTATTTTTTAATCTATAGTTTTTTCTATTCTTTTTTTATTGCCATTTCACACAGTTGTATGTTTACACTTGGCGATTAATGCATAGACACACTACACCCGGACGCTATGGAGGCGATGATCAGTAGTGGCGCACCGACTCACCAACCAAACTATTGCCCTCCAATAATTTGTTTGTCGATAAATCAATCAACACTCTCCAAGCGTCATTTTATTTGTTTCGATTCTTTACTTACACACTTGTTTTTCTCATACATATTCTCATGCCAATTACACTCACGCAGGAGAAACATTCTAAAAAATTCCTATTTTATTTTTTCTTTCTGCTTCCATGGAAAAATTACTAATAACTTAGTTAATAAAGGAAAAATTAGTAAACACACCATCAATGCTGTTCATTGAGTTCATTAGCGCTGGGTTGAGCAGCGCATTTGCCAAGTGAGAGAAGCGCGTAGCAATCGATTTATCAAGCTATTTCAATTGCAACTTGATGAGAAGTTTATCAGTTACTTGAAACGTGGTGTAGCTATCCGGTAAGCGTAGCATATTTGCTTTGTTTATCACACTCGGAGTTGTTCCAATATTGACCACTGGCACCGTGTTTAGTTAGGCCAACCGATAGTGTCGTTTGACTGGCTGATGGCACTCACTTCAATTGGATTACGACTACCGTCACGCACACACCAGGCAACAATAAAAAGTTTATCGCGCGCGGGGGGAGAGCTAACGAGGATGAATAACTGCAATTGAATGAAGCGACAAATTGTCCCGGTGGCCAAGGTGCACTTCGATTGCCTCCTTCATGATGGCTCCTGGTGTTGGGGTGCTTGAATGTCACCACCGATGGCAATGATTAATGACCTAGTGATGGTTTCGGAAGGCTACAAGCATCTGCATTAAGAGATGACTGCTCACTCACACACACACACTCTCTCTCTCTCTCTTTCATATGAGTCATAACACAACTAGATGTCAGTCTACTTTCAATTAGCGCTACTATCAGCAATGACGAGTGTGGATCAGCACCCAGATCGAGGTTTGATTTATGATCACCATTGCCTGACTCGGCTCTTGGTTGGTCAATTGATGACATTTGTTCGCTCGATCAGCCTCCGAGTCCGGAGTGCGATTGGGCACGATAAATCATCTGAGTGCTGTGGTGGCGGGCGCCATCTCACTCCTGATGACTTGTTTGCACCTCAACCCACAATTAGTGCAGGCAGTGAGTGCGAACGCGAGAGAGTGAGACAATCGACCGCAGCTAGAGCTTGCTCGCAATTGATGGATGGATGGCTCTACAGTGTATGAGTTGGCGATCAGAGCTTGAATTCTTCTTCAGCCCCTTCTAATAGAATTGTCTGGCCAACTAATTGGACTGGCTCACTGGACCGGGCCACACTATCGATCGATCGAACTGACGAACCAGAACTTTGCCCGCTCTCGTTTCTCTGGCCAATCGAGTGCTCGATTCGCGCGCTCTAGCGAAACAATTTGCCAACTCGCACCGATCGTAGTCGCAATGAGCAAAGTCACGAAAGCAATCGAGCACGTTATTGTGAATGACACTCCACCGTGCCAGAAAAGCATTATAACTATAGTTTACCCACTCTCCAGTGTGCTTGTGCCATCCCAATGGCACCAGTGCGTCGCAACAAGCTAGCTATGTGTGTTTCCACAAGTGAACTTGATCTTCGAGTCACTGTTTCATTTTTTGTAAGCCATTCCGCGCTATGTCGCATTAAGTCACATTGTTTTAGCTCCAACAAACGCTTCACCCGCTAAACTGGGTTCAATCGGCGTGGTGTTGAGCTTGTCCCATGATGCATCGTGTTGAGTTGTCGAGCAGGTAGAGAAAGAGAGAGAGAAAGCATGGTTGCTAGGCTATTAGCGCGCAACAAGATTGTCGCCGGAGGAGGTGAACTGGCTTAAGTCATTGCAGTTGGATTCAAGCTCGGCTAATAGCCATCCTCGGTGGCAAGTCATTTGCATTGAGTGTCTTGTCGTCGGCTGGTTGTGATAGTGTTGGCTCTGTTGGTGTGACGTGCAGGTGCCACCTCCAGTGAGGCGCATAATTGGTGCGCGCGGCCACTCGCAGTACCAGACCAGTGGTGAACTATGCTCGCTAGTGCCAATCACCGTACCACAGCAGCGCATTGTCTGCCAATTAGCATTGAAGCGACAGGTACACTAACCCTGCTGGGTGAACTCTCACAGTGACTTGACGCCAGACATGCCCGATCACACACTTCGAGTCAAAGTCGCCATTAAGCAAGCAAGCAGAGAGCAAATATGCTATTATAATCTGATCTGAGCTGCCAGGCGCGGTCAGGAGTCGTGGGGAGTGAACAAGCAGCAAGCAAAATCAAATCAAATAAACAACCAATCAATCTATCGAAGACAGGGGCACCCACTCTTCTCTTCTCTATTGCAATTCAATTTGAATTGGTTGATTGAGTGAGCAAACTTATTGCAGCACGCAAAAAACAAGACGCAATAAGCGCCGCACCACTGTTCCACTGAGCATTCCAAAGTTAATCTGACTAGTTAGTGGATGATTTCGCATCGGGAGCATCATTATATTACCGATTGTCTGTCCTCTTTCTATCTATACTAATCTAATCGCTCACTTGGTTCTGAGGCTATGTGTAAAAAAATTTTATAACGAAAATTGATCGTCATTTGGCGAAAGAGAAACAAACGAACTGGCCATTGGTCGAGCCAACCTAACTCGATGGCCAAGTTTGTAACGATGGCGTGGTTATGGTGAGCAGTGCACACTGTGCACTGCTCACCTAACGCACCTATTGCACCATTGCCACACACGAAACTCGGTAGAAAGTCTGCCATCGATCGGAATTAGATGGGGCGTAATGTGCGTGTGTCGCTCGCGTTGGGCGGGAATGTCCCGACAGTGGCAGACGATAGTGCCACCGTCTGCGTGGCGGCCAATGTGATGCACTGGCTTCGATTGATTTATTGTCTCGGCAGTCAGGCAAAAGCGAACTGACGCGATCCTGAGGGATGATAAAGCTTCGTACTACTGTAACGGCTGATCGATCGAACTTGGGCTCGACACATCTCGCGCGCATCAGTGGTTGATTGTACGATTAGCCAACCAAAACATCGAGAGGGAGACAGACAGACCGACAAGCAACTTGTGATGTGCACCTCCCGAAGCGTGGTGTCTCATCCAGTCATGCCCAGGCAGCCCTCACCGACAAGTTTAATTAACACCTTCAAGCTGCACATCGATGGCAGGCCGCACATTTCATTCTAATCTAATTACATTTGCTTCGCTACCGCTATTTTGCTTGGCAAGCAGTCGCGATCTGGTCGGCAATCATGGCTTGGTGAATCACTGACACCACACTCGAGCTTGCGCGGCAGGAAGAAGTGTGCAAGTGCTTGGGGCCGATAACGATGTGCACTCGATCATCTGTTGAACGGTTCGTTCGCATAACCAGTTTGTAGATAGTTTTCATTTATGCCAAATTAAATACAGTTTTATATTAATTTATACATGACTGATTCACAAGTGCCACAAAGGGTACCATATGTGATGACATCGCTCGTATTGTGACGTATTATTACGAGCGACCTAAACCCGGTTCCTTGCAGTAAAGTCTTGGAGAGTCTGTGCAGCAAATGTCTCACAGTGAGTTTCCTTTCGTTGATAACAATCATTATTTGGCCATCACCAAATCGCGCTTACCACCACTCGGTATTGCAACAAGCTGGTGATATTGGGCACGTCTTCAGGTTTTCTCAGCAGCTTCAAGTGGCTATAGTATCACACACACACACCGGTGTGGAGCGATTAGATAACTGGCTGAACGAGAGAGAGAGAGAGAGAGAGAGAGAGAGTGCGCCGTGATGCTGCTGCCTGTAATTGAGTTATCTTTTTTTGCTTATTTTCCTCTTAACTGATATGAGCTCTGTCGAAACGAGCCTTTACGGCTTCTCTTCGCGGTGAGCTCAACTTAGCTGTTAGTGCGCGCCCCTGTGCCATTGCTTTGCTGCACGACACTTTTGTCTGTGCACCAGTAGCACAGATCACAGATCACCTCCTCTCTACCTCGACCACTACATACTCGACTCGAGTTGCCCGCGTGTGACTCCACTTGCAAAGTTTTATTATTTGATTTTATTTGTTTTGTGAGAGTCTAACAAAGTGTACTTAGCGATAAGGCGCAATATTGCTGTCGAGCTGGCATCGTATAAAATCGCGAATTGGAAACGTTATCATTACGCGGGCACGAGTGCTAGCGTGTCGGCATCTGGCTTGCTTGAAGTGAAAATGAGACTTATGTATCGATGAGTGCGATCACAGAGGCATGTATCGCTTTCCCCCTCTAGACAGACTGAGGATAGTGATCGCAATCAGTGTGATGTGACACTGTAACCACTTTCGGCTGACTCAACTCTGTTGACGCAAAGTGATCACGAGAGTTGATGCAACGGGTCTTAATCGTAGATGCTTCTGCTGGTGGTGCGATTAGCAAAAATTGAGACGTAAAGTTATCAAGAGCTTTTGCTTTTACCATTAAATAACAACAACCAAGTGAATCAGCGAGCCGTCATCGAGCGCTCTAACCTGTTTGATCATGGTGAACCAAAGTGACATCAAACTCACCAGTTTCGCAGTGGTGAGAGCTCCTTCTGGGCGCCATGCCGCAATGCCATAAATTGAAGATTTGTAGTCTCTTCTGATTACTAGACCGATAGCCATGGTCGGCGCGAGTCTACCTGTGAATTATCATCACTTGGCGTCAGTTAATGAGACACTGCTATTCACTGACTGCCACTCATTCCTTCTCATCCTAAACATGATGTCATTTATGCAAACTTTTGTATATACTTAAAACTGTAGCGACAAGTTGCAATCATTTTAAGTAAGATTATGTAATAAACGACAATTCTAAGTCAGTTTATAATTTAGGAAGACAAAAAGATGTGTGTGTGTTAAACGACACCAACAAGTCATTAATCATTAGCAATCATTGATCAATTACCAATAGTAAATTGAACTCATAGCTCTCATTAACTAAAAAATAAATTACAATTTATTAAAAAATAAATGAATTTCTTAAACTAATAATTATTTTTAGAAATTAATGTGTTAATAATTTATTATTTTTTAAAATAAAATAATTGGTATTAATCTAAAAGTTTTAGACTAAAACTTTTAAAAAATTATTTTCACTCTAATTTCCTAAACGATCGCAATAAGTTTTTGGTATAAATTTAAGGATATTTAGACACTTAGTTTTGTTCGTTTTTGCAAAAAATCGTTTTTGTTTCAAAATTAGCATACCGAGAATTACACGACACTAGCTAATGGCAAGTTATTTGATGTGGCTCCTATCTCTAGGGAAACTATTCATCACGAGGCATACGATAGTGCTTTTAATTAAAAGCTCGTAGCCTGAAGGCTGTGCTCAGTGTAAGCAATACGCGATACAATCAGTCCCAATTGAGAACCCGAGTGACTCCACTCAGTGGAATGTTTCTCGCACAAGCTTTCATTGTTCACCACGGCTCACCTCCGTCACTTTAGTAGTCTTACTGATTGATCTACTAATTGGCACGATAAAAAAAGATGTACGAGTACTCTTTATTTCTGGTTGATTTAAACTTAGTGATGACTTGTATTGGATTCTTATGCTTTGCTGGCCACTCAATGTGTTTAGTCACGAGTGTCCTCTGGATTGTCTCCCGGACACACCATCCACCACCTCAGACGGTCTCTATGCGATCACTGCCGGGCAATCACAGAGTTACTGTCAATATTGACTGACCGACTTCGCTTCCAGTCAAACACACACACACACCGACTGGGCACCATGGTATGTTTGTCTTGTTCGGATTAAACTTTGTCTCGCACACACACACTTTCTCTCTCTCCATGGTCTGTTTGTAAAGCAAATTATTTAAATGTCATTTCCAATTACATTCAAACGATAGCGAAGCTTGGTAAAGTGGTGCTAGCGGCTCTAGAGCCACCGGGCGATCTCATCGACTATATTTGGCCTTGACTAGTGCAAACAAAGAGTGGAGTGTGAAGCAGCTGACAGTAGGCGGATAGATATCTAACTGACTGAATAGATGGATTGTGTTAGCTAGTGGGGCGAGTGATGAGCGCTTCGTTCAGTTGTTACATTGCATCGGCTTGACTCTAAGTAACCAATTCTACCGCAGGCCATGGTTAGATTTTTCTACTAGTTCTGGTACCCTATTGCTCGTGGTGGCCCATGCATCACACCCTGTTCTCGGTGGCGGCAGCTCGCGCACGCGGTCCTTGATCACTGGTGCTGTCGATATTGCATTCGATTCCGTGCTGTTTGCCCATTGGCGCTCTCTCTCTCTCTCTCTCTCCGTACCGTTACATTGAGCACTGAGGCGAGTCAATATTTATCCAATCAAATATTTACAGTGCTTTACTTTACTGGCTCGCTCCTTCGCCCCCAGCCGCCTGGCCGCCACGGCGGTGGCTAGGACAGCAGCATCGGCAGCAGCAGTGTTCTGTTGTCATACTCCGTCCGACCGTGTGTGTGTGTGTTGTGTGCTGAAGTGTTCTAGCGCAAACACAAATTAAATTGTGTAATGTAAACAGACACTGGCACTCACAACAATCGTCATCAACGACGACGATAGCGATGGCGACCGAAATAGAGAATGTCGGGCAATGATAAGGCGAACTGAAGCTGCCATCTAGATCTATTGAGTCGTCTCTTGGTGGTAGTGGGGATGGCGCACCAACACGATCAATGCATCAACCAACCGACCCACTGATGGACCGACACAATGCTGGTGGGCAAACACACCGATCATCGGCTGCTTGCTTGCCCGGAGAGGGATGTGAGAGAGCAAACAGTCGAGTTAAACATGCAGAACTCAGTACACACGAGGAACCACTGCGTAGGCCAACACTAGAGGAACAGAGCTTTTACTACTCTCTAAGCTTCTTCCGTGCTATCTATGCACCAAAGACAAAAGTCACCTAACCTGTAACTCGCTTTAAAAATTACAAGCCTGAAAAAGTCAAACTTTAAATTCTAACTGATTTTGTATATATTTATATTTAAAATAAAATTGATGGTTTACATTAGCAATAGTAAAGAGTGTACAACTCAGCCCTACCTTAGATCAAGTTACATAATCTTGAGGTATGACTTGTTAATACAATGTTTATTAATAGGTTTAACGGGTTCGGGTTTGATCTTAAATTAGAAACAGCACAAACAATAAACCCTTAAGGGTTGAAAATTCAACCAGATCTCCATTGCCGGAATATAAATGTTGAGTTACCCAGTGTTGAGCTACCCATGGGCAACGACTCAGTGAGCCCGACCACTGTCATCAATGCTAGTTTTCCTCTACACACAAGCGCACCAATCGCAACTAATTGAACAAACACAAGTCAAACGTCAAACTAATTAAACATTCGACTATCGCTAGTGGTTGCAACATTTGCCCAGGCAGCCGCCTTCTTCGCCACCGATCCAGTAGACTCCCCTCAAGTCTGTGTGTGTGCGTATGAGACAATAGTCGCTATCGAGCAATTGAGACATTAGAACTGATGCTCCCGCGACTTAACGTTCTTTACGCCGAGCCTATTTACACCGATGTGCCGCAGATCGAGTCGGATGCGCGCGAGCACTTTCTGAGCTACTTGGTGATCAATCACTCAGTGATGGCAGCGATGCACTCGCAGAGTACACGATTGATCACCAATTGGATCGTACTTCTATGTGTTTGCCCCAATTAGCATAACAAGCCAGAATTTGGGAATGCAATCCGTCTCCAAGTAATCGTAATCACTCTTTTCGATTGAGCGGAGGGTATGTAAGTTCCGATAAAGCTTACTTTGAACTCACATTTGTTAAGTTTTCGCGACAAAAATATCTGTTCAACATTTAATAGAAGGCTTGTAGAGAGCCTAATCATTTGATTTGACCTAAGAATGAATTCAAGGGTCTATATAAAGTCTGTATCGAACAGCTATTAACAGTACACTCACAGACCGGCGTCCAAATATATTTGAAATAATTATTTTTTTTCAAATACATTTGAAAAAATAAGTTTTTAAAA
>WURS02450090.1:0-31863 GCA_011762765.2 Rhinocypha anisoptera
GTGGGAGGAGGTATATTAAAGGTATATTACACTCATATATATGTATATATATATATATATGAGTGTATTATACCTTTTCATTGCCTGATGATGATGTAGTAACATGGAAACCTGGTCGCAATAAACATATATTTTTGTGGAAAATTGCATTAATAATTTACTCAGCATGTTAAAATCCCACCACAGCACGCCTGAAACTTCAATATTTGTCTAAGTTGCTATAAGAGTTAGGTTATTACTATAATTTCGGAAATTTTATCCTTTGAGCAATATCTTTGTCTCCCGCAAACGGAAGAATATCGAGTGTGAGAAGTTAAAGACGTATTACAAGTGCCATTTTACGGTAGATCAGACCACATGCATAAAATCCTAGAATCGTAGAACTGAAATATTCAAGATGTCATTTGTTTCCTCGTGAAGTTGGTAAACCGATTAAATATGGTCGTAATATAGGTGACAATCTCTCGTGTTTCCCACCGGGTCAAGTTTTCCATGGTCTCCTCCATGTAAATGTAACACTAGATCATACATGGTCGCAAGTGCTCTTAGTATATTTGCATGAGATGTAGCATCTTACTACAATTGTTAACATTGATCCTAAATGTATAAATTATTGAATTTTCCATGAAAAGGGTTGTGTATTTCTAAGTAATTATGATTTATGTGCTTTTAATAATGCTTGCTTGGTGATTAATCAAGCCCTAGAGGAGGCTTGCAGGGTTCTTTGGAGATGTAGATCAGGTGACTAGACCCTGTTAATTTAGGCGAATGTAATACTAATCAGGAAGACTATTGTTTTTCAATCAAATATCTTTTCATCTGACATTAAGGCGATCCGCATTGGGTTCCACAAGATCAAGAATCTGGTTGGGCTCTGATGATTCAGTTGATTTAAAAAGGGAACTCAATTCTCCAAAGTCTTCAAGTTTGACTTCTATCCAACTTCTTTAAAACTCTCCCTGATGGCTTTATTATGCATGTAGGATAATCGGACCTCCTATGCAGCATAAGAGGATATTTCTCAATCATATCACTACATTTTCTCACCGCCCATCGAATGAACCCTGATTTTTGTAAATGTATACTCAGATATTATTCTAGTTATAAAGCTTAGCACTTGTCTTAGGTAACAAAATTCGATGTCTCTAATATTTTGTCTTTTGTTTTACATCTTATCTAAATTTACCACCGCTCTTCCCATTCATCTTCAGATCATATTTCACATTCCAAAATGTCATCAGTTCACATATATATATACAGGATTAATTCAGATCTCAATCTCTCATTCACAGTAGTAGGAATTTTGCAAACCATGAGGACAGTGGTAAGCCTGTTATACGAGTTTTTATGTACTTTTTGTCTGTTCGTTGAAACCAGGGTAATTGCCTAATTGGAATGTATCATTGTAAATAAATACAAACCGTAAGGTTTCCGGGTTTATTTGGTGAAATTTTTCCATACTGGAGAATAAAACTTTTTAACTTTAACTGTGAGAACTTGAAAACTTTAAAACTTGAGAGTACCGAAATTTTTCCTCTGTCCCTGTACCCTTACCTGATGATGGCACAAATTGCTGAAACCGGTGTCGTGAAATAAATTCTCTTGTAAGTGAAATTTCTCATAAGTATTATTCTCTAGTAAATAAATAAATAATTCAATTGAACGATCCCTCACTGAAAATATTTTGGTTTAAATGTTACTGTTACTGTTAATTTACTGATACTGGTACAAACTGGTTGAAAGTTACCTGTCATTAAAAATACTGCCCAAAAACTTTTGCCATGATCGTTTAGCGATCATGATTTAAAAAAAAAAAGTAAGTTGTGAAAATGTACTGCAATATTTCTCAAATCTTGCAAGATTTCGCTTTGTATGTTAATTTTTCTGTTAAATAGTGAAATCAAAATGACATTGTTACGCTTTACAGAATAAGCAAGTTAAAGACATTGACATATACTTAGATTGACCATTCTTGTCGTGACCTTGCTCCTACAGGCACGACTTCACGGGTCATCGGAATGAGCCAGACGTTCATCCACTTCAAGGATTTAGTCCACCGCAAAAAAAAATAAATTCCCTTAAAAACAGACGCGATGTATCAAATTCCATTTGAATTGCATCCTATTTTCCCGGATGCTTGAAAAAAATAGGTCATTTCAAAAATCCAGTAAAATGTAAGAATTTATTTTCTGGAGTTTTGGAATTGTATTTTGTTTTTTATTTACTCGGTGTCTGTCTTACAAACTGCATCGTCGCCTTCTTTAGAAAGCATAATGCGTGTTGTAATTCTCCGCTATTGGCTAATAGATTAAAACCGCTCTCAACAAATATTAGATACTGCCTCTAATGTTGCGGGAGCAAACAAATTGATAGCCAATAAGCGCAAACGAGGAATTCAAGTTACCTGAAAATGACGCCGTAGCGTTGAAACTAGTCGTACCAGATTAAAAATCTTAGTGGAAAAATACGGAGTACGTTTTCCTTTTTCTTAGAAATGGATTTCCACATAGTTATGCCTGAAAATATAGAATAATTCAAGTTAAATTACAAAACTAGGAAGATTATCGACAGACTAACACAACATCAGTATCGACATATCTTTCAAAATTATGCAGTATTTCCTGAGTATTATTACCGTGAATTTATTTTTTTTAAACACTCCAAAGCTGGTGTCGTAGTCCTCCGTGGATTCAAGGACCTTTTAAGGGCCATGGATATTTGGCGACTGCTGTAGCCGTTCTGTATGAAGGTCTTCTTTAGGTGCCTAAGTTTTCTCGAAAAGCTCTCTTTGTCAGAAATGGACTTGGTCCTGTGGATGAGAGAAGAGAGGACGGAATTCTTCTGGGAAGGATGATGGTGGCTCTTCGCATTCAGGTATAGGTCGGTGTGGGTGGGCTTACTATACACACTGCTTTTTTCCGCTGGATCAGGATGTCAAGGAACAGCAGTTGTCCGTCCTTCTCCTTTTCCATCGTGAATTGAATGTTCTGGCGTTGTACATTCATGTGCTGTAGAAATCCACCGAGGGCGTCCAGTCCGTGCGGCCACACTATGAAGGTGTCATCCTCGTATCTGTAGAAGTGCCTTGGTCGTAGCGGGGCTGATGTCAGTGCCTTTTCTTCAAAGGGTTCCATGTAAAAATTGGCAATGGCAGGAGATAAAGGGGACCCCATGGCCACTCCATCGGTCTGCTCGTATAACTTCCCCTCGTATTGAAAGTAAGTCGGGTCAGGATGTGATGGAAAAGCTGAACCGTTCCGCCGTCAAAGCTGTTCTCCAGGAGCCGCAAGATGTCAACAAGCGGCACACGAGTGAAGAGGGACACAACGTCAAAGCTGACTAAGATGTCAGTCGGCTGCAGTCGGATCTCTTGAAGAGTCTTCACAAACTCCCCGGAGTTTTTGACATGGTGTTCGAGTGTCCGACGTAAGGTGCCAATATTGTGTATTCTGAATGTCCGACGTAAGGTGACAGATTATTCTCCGACTTCTATCTAACCTTGCTCGAGAAATTTTTCATTTAAAATGTATCCTCTTCATTTGGTTTTATAATTCTTCGAAATTAGTTATCCACGCCCTCAATCGCGAGGATCAATGAAAGCGTTGATATTTAAGATCAATTTGTGTCGCTATATACGATGTACTCCATAAAAATATCTCAGCGGATACTATGGCGTGATACTACTAGTGGCGATATGGGAATAAGGAAGAAAAGTAAAAAGCTGTCAATCTATTGACCGAAAAAGGTACAGTAAAAAGTCTTCACTCAATTGCCACATTTCAAGGCAATGCGTAGGCATTTTTGACAAAACTGAAACATTAGAAGCAGCCTCTGAAAAATTAGGGAGCCTATTCCACCGTTTACAACTTTTACTATACGTTTTTACATATTTTGGTAGGATCTATTGACAAAAATAAAAGAATTATTTATTGGAGCGTGGTTTATTATTTGAATAACCGCTTATGACAACTTAATTACTTTAATAAGGACGTTTTAGCATAACATAATTAGATGGTCACTCGCTGAAATGTCTCAGATGTGTGTTTTGGGATCCGTTTTGTTTTTCATTGGTGGTCCAGAGGCGCCAGCAAAGAATGTGAAGGGTGGTCATCACGCGGAAGCTATATCCGGGTGTCAAATTAATGAATTCCGAGTCTCCTCTGCCCACTCACTCTTGCCTCTGTCGTCAACTTCAATTCACGTGGAGTGCGTGGGCGAGTGACGAGGGCGAACTCCATTGTAATTTTATGGCGGCGTGTACCGGTGGGAGTACCCAATTTGAAATTGGGCGTTAATAAATTACATAGGAGCCTCCTCATAAAAAAAACCAAGGGAAGTTACACCTGCGTTGAAATCGACATTTCCTCCAATCTACATGAGATGCTTCTCCGTTATGTTTTTCTAAACGCAGTGGGGTCGTGAAACACTGGAATGGCCACTAAAGAAATTTCTAATAAAGTTGCGCTTCCACGTGATAAGAGAAGGAGTTTGAATGAGTGAGTGATTTTTATATATTTGGGATTCAGGCGATGATCAATCGTCTTCTTGTTGTGGACGCAGAAACTCTATCGTGCCACTAATTTCGGTGAAACAGGTCGATTGCGTGATAGGTACCGTCGTGTAGAGGATTATGAGGGTAATCAGGTACGACTACCTAATTTCGTGTGTACAATATTATCTTGAGAATGTCACATTTGTAACTGGAGTGACTTAACACAAAAAAATAACGCTTCGCGCCTCGGGAACGAACTTCAAGGACCCCGGAACCAATCTGTTCAATCGTGATTGCCTCTTTTCATAATGGTCGTGTGATGCGGGGGATCCGTGTAACCCCCCTCCCTCGATCAACTACAACTCGATCGCTCGTCCCGACGCCGCCGTCATGGTGGGGGTTCACGCTTCTTAGAGGAGGGGGGGGGGGAGAGAGAGAGGAGTGATGAGTGTTGTCTGACTGTCAGGCGCAGCCGCGTCAAGTCCGAGATGACTTTCCGCGAATGACGAAAATAAATAAAAAAAGTTTTGGTCAATTCTTTCCGCTTCGATTATTCTCAGGATCAATCCTTCCATTGGATGCTGAGTTAACCGCGAGAGGAAAGCCCGTAGGTTTGTGATAGACGAGCAAGTGCAAGGGAAGAACTCAATTAAAGGTGATGCATGATCGTATTTGTCGTTATTCCAATACAATCCAAAGTCAGTGATACGAAATGTATTTGCCTAATATAAAAAATTAACTGTCTATGATTTGTTGTAATTTACGCGTAGAAAGTTCTGATTAAAAGAATTATATTTTATGTCCGCGACGGTTTTTCCTACGAGAAGTTCACGGAAAATTTCTGGCGTAACTATGATTCCAATTCTCACCAAGCTCTACAGAAGAGATAATATGACTATATTCTTTTTATAATGAGCAGAATAGCCTAGTTGAAAAAAGCATGCCTTCTGAAGAAGAAAATACATGCTGCAATGGATCTTGGAACCCGATGAAATTAAGTTCATCCCCGTCTGGGGCACTCTGATCTTTAATAAGGCCATTACGCTGTATGGTGATGGCAATATGGTGAATGACACAATAGGCCGATAGTCTGAGCTTCCTTGGACCTTCCTTACGAGGCCCTCCACCCAATCCAATCTATCTTCTTACTGCAGCGGATTTTATCCTGGGTATATGTAAGGTGATCATGAGCATACTTTTATACGGAAGTGATACAAGGTCCGTTTTACCAACAGATAAAAATAGATTGGAAAAAATGGAAATATAATGCTACGGAAGAATGTTGCAAAACTAGTAGACCGAGTGACTAACGCAGTCAAACTCCGAAGAGCCGACGGATAGAGAAGTCTCTGTATTCCAAATGTTCTAAGAAGAGGGAAAATGGCAAGACACGTAACGAAGCATATAAAAATATGGCATAATAATAAATATTCAAGTCTTCAGAATTACGAAGGAATGACGGGGATGACAGGTGACAGGATAGCATGGAAAGCTTATAAAAACCAATCACCGACCCAGTAAGATGTTGATCCTCTTCTTTGTAATATATTATTCTCGAATAATTTAATGCGGTGAAATATTTCATTAAATTAAGAAATTTTCGGTTTTATCCGGCCTCCATGAGTTCTCCTTACTTGGCTCGTCCTTGCCAATCACCGGTATTTATAGCCCCTTGGATTATTCAGTCACTCACGTATAACAAGATGGAAGGGGGCCGTGGCTGAATTGGAGAGGTGTTGGAAGGGCAGGTCCGACCCTGGCCCTCCTCTAGCCAGGAGCGATGGAGGCGAGGCGGGGAGGGGAACTTGGCTCGCTCTCTCGTCAGTCAACGGGGCTCGCCTTCAATTCCGCCTCCCTCCTGGCTTCCCTGCCCCCGCTCCCTCGAATTCATTTCCTTTCCGTATTTCCTTTTAGGCCATTTTAGGGTCGGAATGCTTGAAATTATAACCCCCCTCCATTCTCTCCCCTACTCCCGACCCCCTCCCTCTCTTCCATATACCCTCCGACTGAATGAAAATGTTTGTTGAAGCCGACTCCGTATTTGAATTCGGACCTAATTCATCTTTTATCTTTCTCTCCTCTCCTCCTCGCACACAGGCACCGGCCGGGTGAAAAAAGAGGGGAGAGGGAGAGGACTCTTTCCCATACCCACATCGCTTTTCTCCGTCCACTTCACTGCCCCCTCCACCCCCCCCGAAACCTGTGTGTGTGGATGCGGCCTGATCACCCTTACCATCATCAGTTACACCAAATGTGGTGTGCCTGTATGAATGATGTGACTGTATCTTCAACGCGAGAGTCAAACCTAGGGAAGTGATAATCTCGTAGAATATCGCATGGAGTTACGTATCCTTGCGATGGTACCTCAAGGAGCGTTTTTAGGTCCCAGTTTTCATCTGATTCAAGCGGGCAGAGGTATTGCGGATCGACGTATTGAAGGGGACAGGGTAGGGGTTATGGGGGCAAGAGGGGTAGAAACACAGAAAGTACCTTGACCCATTTCATCCTGTTTGGACGAGGAAACACTCGACATTTGAATGAGTAAAAATTCCTATTCCTCTCGTTGGCTCACGGAAAGGCCAACAGGGGGGGCAATGGCAGCTCCATTCCAATTCTGAGTAGAGTAGAACCATTCATGCTACCACGCGGGGACGACTTTTCGCACCCTGGCCGACGGCGACTGCTCCGCGTCGGCCCCCCTTCTCCGCGAAGACTTGTTGGGCACAGACCTCCTATTTTAATATTTTCAACAGGAGTGCCATGGTTGATAAATACAAATGACAATCAGTAATCTGGCGGATAAGATAGGACTTTTGGCGAACTCATAACATCTTCCAACATAACTCTTCCTAACATAAATTCCTTTTCATTCCAACATACGAGGTGCATTAAAGTTGTAAGGCCTCCAATTTTTTTTCTCCGGACTGGAAACAGATATAAATACGCGGTTTGTTTAAAAATTAGCGGGCACTTTTTGTCAATGCGTGACAGAGATTGCAGCAATGTACAACAGGCAGAACCTCTAGGGGTAGCCGCGAGAATGAGAACTGTTTTCGATACTTAAAATGGCGACGTTTTCGTCACATGACCAGCGTGTAATAATTCATGGTGTGACACCGATTGAAATTCATCTCCAGTTCACCTTCATCGTGGATGCACTTTCGACACATCCATGACTCCATCACCACATGTCTCATTCAACTGGCGATGAATGAACTTTAATGCACCTCTTACTTTCCACGTGCCATATTTCTATCTGAAATACCAATTTATTTGATACCACAAGCTCTGTTATCCATTGAATTCCTCCCTCGATTAGTCTTCAACAATCACTTCCGAGTGTCGCTATATATATATATATATTTCAAACCTCAAATCCGTTCCGATAGGTACTCACATCTCTTGCACCTCCGAAAACATCACATACAAGTTAAAATGCAAATCATGTCCTGCTTTATACATCGGTCAATACACTGCTCTCCGATAAATACAAATAAATAATCATCGTGACTCGTGCAACACTGTTCAATCTTCCAATTCCACAACATACAGCTCACCACAGAAAATCATTAATGAGTGCTACAATGTAACAATACTTTCTTCCCTCCCGCCCACAGAAACCACAATTAAATACAAAACGATTGAGAAAGCACTTATTGTACTATTATCTTGTATAAAGTCCTTCCCCTTATATATATATAAACACACACGCTGACACACACTATGATTTTCTATCATATTGAGGCGAAGGAATGAAAACTGCCATTTTACTGTGAATTGCATAGTTTGTTTTTACTGGAATTCCTAGTTTCGCTAATGCAATTTCATCATTATGAATAATATTACAGAACAAGAGAGTACATTTATATAGTTTTAGACGTGGTGGTTTGTGGGGAACCCATGCTCCGGCGTGGGATTGGATATGAAGAAGTAAGTGGAGGGCGGGAAGATAGGAACAGGGAAGATCTGAAGAAATGAATTCAAGTTTTGTGGTCACTCATCTTCTTGGGGTGGTGGTCGGGGGGGGGGGGGGGGGGGGGGCGGGGAAGACGTCCTTACATAAACAATCACCGGAAGAGACGCTCTCTTGAACCTGCTATATCCGAGCCCTTGGGAATTTCCCCTGGCCATCGCAAGCTATCTTCCTCTAAGATACCCCAATAGGTACACCGTGTTTGTTACAACAGAAGAATGACGCTTCTTGAAATAAAAATATTTTCTTATTCCGGCTTATGGCCAATGACAGGGTATCATCCTGTACGTACATCATGAACATGAGGCAAACGACTGTAAAAATTTTCTTCCGCCGAAGACAAATATCTTATTGGCAAATTTATTTTTGAACTACCATAAAAATATAAACTTTCAATAGTTAATTGAATTAATTTTGCTAACTCTTAATAATGATGATAACGTAACCTACCGGTAAGCTTTAGGTTTGGGTAGATTTTTGATCAAGCCTAAGGTTGGTCTGTTATTGAGAGCGGAGCTAACCTATTAGATGTACACGATGTAAGTAAGGTATTAGTTATTTAACAGAAAGAGAAGAAAAGGAATTCGGGGGATACCTATTTATATATATTTTAATTGATAATTACCATCATTAATATTTTTGCTCACTCATCGTAATTAATATGCTTACACACCCAACTTCAATCTCCGAGAACATTCTAACTTAACCCATGACAAACAAAATTCCTGTAGTTATCTCGTCAGTCTCGCTTTCCAGACATTATTTTTCTAACAGGCTTTTAACATTCCAGTTCATCTTAATAACCCTCCCATCAATTATTCCCGATTTCCCTACGATTTATCTAAGCAAATTCTTATTCAATCCTAACATTCATAATGATAAGATAAGGCCGTTTTATTTTTCTCAACCCACCTACATAGTCCAATTGATAAGCATCAATCTTCACTGATACTACTTCGATTAAGTGAAAGGAAATATCATTTAGTTGTTGTCATATATTTATTACATAAAGCAAGCATAGGTTATTATATTCTCTAATATATTTGGTAAAAAAATATTTTTATCTTAAAGCAACGGTATGAACGGGAAATTAATCATTTCTACTACTCTTTGAGACAACGAAATCTCTCCGAGCAAAACCTTGTCCACTATAGTCCAAAATATTCATCCGGCTACACCAAACAAATTATAAAGTTGCTTTTGAAAAGATTTCACGACAGGGGAAATTACTAGAAGAGAGTTATAAGGGTAGTTTATCTAAGGTGTGTAATTTAACAAATCAGATTCGCTTGAGACATTGAGGTCTACTTTTTCTTCCCTGCCTTTCGTAAAGTCATCCATAAATAGAAAGAGCCAATGCCGAAACTTCAACGAACTTGGCCGTTTACGAGTGCAGATAGTGAGAAAGGACGATTCCTAACTTATGCCTTTTGCTGGATGAAAACAGATGAATGGCAGATAATGAGAAAGGCCAGTCAGTTACCTCACTCTCTCGCACAAATTAAGGCTATCATGAAATATCTCACCTGGGCTGTCCCTTGCGTAAAATCTACGTTTTTTTTCCATTCATGCATTACAACAGAATGTTCTTAAAAATATCTAAAGGTTTTGTCCAATATTTTATCTTTTTTTCTCATGTTTACGTTAAATTATTTGAAACAACGGATCACGACTTCCTTTGTGATAAAATCTGCTGAGAAGAAGAAAGTGTTCGTGATTATGAAATGCGTAAAAAGATAAAGGTAACAGGAAATAAATATAATGAATTGATGTCCGTGAAAGATATTTTATTAATATAAGAATGAGAACCGGACTAATACCAACAAATTCTCAGAAATAAAAAATGTAAATAGTAATAGTAAGAATACTGTGGTTTAAGGGGTTACTTCTTTTGGGTAGATGATCGGGGGGGGAGTTTTGCTTAGTAATGTTGTGGGAGTATCGCGTTGGGGAGAAAGTAGTTCTATGACAGATGGGAAGAAAGATGGTGGAGAAGGAGGAAATGGTATGGAACGTGAGAGAAGAGGCGCAAAAAACTCTGGGTCAGTAGAAGACATGAGAGGGATTCAGGCAGAGATGGGAGCAGTCGTAGAAAAAATATAGCTTGTGGGAAACAGGTTGAGTAATAGTGATGGGAAAATAAGTAGAGAGGACAAGGTGTATGGTATGTTAGTAGTAAGACAAATCACCACAAAACTTTCTTTACCTAACATGAAAACAGATATCTGCATGTGGTTGGTTTATGGTAATTTCCTAATTTAATGTAACATTTAATCAATGACAGAAATACGCGAAAAGTGGAATAAAATCATATGTGAGTTGAATTTTACATAATTGGTAATGATAAAAATTTCAAAATCATTATAGATACTTGCGGGTTTGGGAATATTAAAGTGCATTTTAAAATAAATTTCATAGTTTAAAGTCATAAACTGGTTCCTTATGAAATATAATATTTCACAAAAATTAGGGTACATTCAACAATGAACCGTAGCTCTTGCTAGAATATAATAATGTCGGAATTATAGAGAAACATTACTATTTATTAATTTAATTGAAA
Source organism: Rhinocypha anisoptera (assembly GCA_011762765.2). Taxonomy (NCBI): domain Eukaryota; kingdom Metazoa; phylum Arthropoda; class Insecta; order Odonata; family Chlorocyphidae; genus Rhinocypha; species Rhinocypha anisoptera. The sequence goes on from WURS02450090.1 coordinate 11,026, forward strand.
CCGAAGGCAAAAGATTATATATTGTATATAATCATTCTGAGCTTTTATTTAGAGAAAAAACGATTTTATGAACGAATTAGAAATAAGTATTTAATTATTAACATTTTGATTCGACATTTTCCTAAGGACAAATATAGATAGACACTTTGATAGCAAAATACATATTTCCTTTATATTGGCAAATTTCTAAAGCGATTGATATCCTAGTGCATTGTTTTGACATATTTTCTCTCTATTAGACAAATAGTTATATGTAGGTGCGATTTCATTATAGTTTACAGATTTATGGTGAAGCAAAGGAAACTGAAATAAATTATATTGTCAAGAGATAGAGGATTATAGACAAATAAGAAGGACATGCAATGAACGCGGTAGGTCATTGATTTTGACAGTGTTGTGGAAGAAGTTGGACGATGCATACGGACATTATTAGCAGATTTAGCTTTTACAAGGATGAAGACTTCAGATTGGGATAGGTATGATTTATAAGAACGGAGCTAAAGAGTACTGTTTTCAAGCGGATCTTACCAAAACAAGGACCGGATACCAGTTTACGAAATAGACAATAGTGAAATATAGGATAGACAAAAAACGACTGAAGAGTTAAAATGGAAGAAAAGAAGGTGAAGGAATTACAATTAATTAAAAATGATATGGTAAGGAAGGAATTATTCCAAAGAAAGTCCGAAGGAGAGATGAACAGTAAGCGGAAAAAAATTAAAAGGTAATGTCATGAAGAGAATATATTTTTTTAGAGAATGATAGCGAATTGATACATAAGAAGGAAAATAATAAGTATTTATAGGATGTGAATGATTGTGAAAGGTGAAGTTAAAAGTTTAGTTTAATGTAAACTTAGAAGGGGCTGTACAGAAGTTGTAACTCCCCTGAAGAAGCAGTTACTTCCGACTAAAACCAAAATTATCTTTTATAATACTGCTAAATGGACAAAAACCTTGATTGTTCCGATGATTTAAAATTCACTACGTGATATAAAAAATAAATAAAATCCGAAATCGGGAACAATTAATCATTCATTGGGAAACTACAGGCGGCACAGGGAAAGGAACTGGCCCCTCTACCCTGATGTGTGAATTTACACACGCAATATTTGGCTTAGTACTAGGTGATCTCTGCGCCCACTTAACATACCAACCTACCGGTTGAATACTGTGGTTTTTTAATAGGATTTCTATTGATCAACCTAATAACACTGCGATTCACTTGTCGGGTTATATTTCGCGCCAAGCAGCATACTTAATGGATTAATAAAACAGAGTGAGGTTTAAAAAAAGACACAGCATTTCCACATAAATAATAATGTTTACGTGAAATTGCTGCTTTTTTTAAACCTCTACGATGAGAGAATTCCACCAAGTGAAGCCTGAAACCATTTCTTAAAACAGAGTTAGTTGAGTCCAAGTTATCGTAAAAATTGCGGTTATACTTTTGAAGAACTTTACTTTAGATTACTATAGTTTTCCATGGATGATAACAACCTTGAAAGATAAAAAAATTCTCATTTTATTCAGCCTATAAATAACATGTCCGTGAATTTATAAATCATAGGTTATTTTCAGGATTAATTAATAAAAATATATTACTTAAAACAATTGAATTTTATTTTCAATACCAATAAAAATGTATTACAGCGTTATGATAATATGTTAGTTTATAAAAAAGACCGAACACGTGCTTTTCTATAAAGCTATTTAATAAATTTATTCTAGTAACATCTCATTTACACCCGAATATTCATTGTGTTCCAATTACCAAGTCCGCAGTACTTAAGCGTATTTTATAGCAACGTAGTAAGCAGATATTCAGGCGAAAGGTTTTTGGCCTTTTTTTGGTATGCCAAAGGACCTTGGTTAATGAAGAAATTGTAGTAACTAGTGAGAAAACTCCGATTCTAAGCAAGAAATTGAACACAGTTGAGCGCATGGCGTGCAGTTCTGCGATCGGATGGTCGAAGACAGCTCGCTCGAGTGATGCCAGGGAAAAACTGGGATTCCACCCGAGTGGAGCCATGCTGAAGGAAGCCGCCTCAGCAGCTCCGTCCGATGCGAAGGACGGGAGGAAGGAAGGAGTGAGAAATCAAGGGAAGGGGGGACGAAAATGTCCAAGGAATATGCGGAGAAGGAAGAGAGGAGTAGGCAAAGGGTGGAATTCGGGCGAAGAGGACTTTGGAAGGACACACACCGGAAGAGGGATGCAAGGAAAGGAAAAGTTTTGGGTGCGGCGGAGGGCGATAGGGAGGGCGAGAGAGGCAAATGAGAGAGATCATTAAGGAGGAAGGAAGGGGGTGTGCCCCGCGGGTGGGGTGTGGGCTCAAAGGGGGCGGAACGGTGAGGTAGGGAGGGGGCAGAGGGAGACGGAGTGGAGATCGGGGAGAGAGGAGTGAGATTGGTCGTGATGAGGATGCCGAAGCGAGTGAAAAGATAGCCGCTTTAATTGCACGCGACAGGCCGCAGATAAGGAGCAACAATGACGCTCATTGCCTCGGCATAACCGCACAATAGAGCCACTTACATCCACAAAATATATGCTAATGGAGCCTTTTTGTAAATTTGACTGTTCCACAAAAGGCCCTTGTTGTTTAAGGGGCCCTGGTGAGTCCTTGACTGTAATCATAAGAATGTGGGGGGAGATAATTAAATGATAAAGGATTTTTGAGGGAGAATATCTCGCACAAATATTGACAGCAAAATTCTGAGGTCATCAGTTGCCTCCACACATATATGAGCATTAAACTTGCAAGTATGTAATCATCCATAGAGTATGCTTTCATTTATACAGATGTCTAATGGTGATACGACAAGTAATAGGAAAATAAGAATGGTGATAGTAACACATAGAAGGGCGAGCAAAATATATTGTAATAACGATGAAAAACTACTAATACTAAAGATTTTTTAAATGATAAGGAGAAGGCAATTTTCCACTGTTAAAAATGTACTTTATTTTTACCAGTTTCTATGTCTCTGTATCATCATCAGATGATGACGCATCGGTTAGTGAAGGAAACTTTACAAAGAGGAAGAAATAGAGGAAAAGGACTTCAAAGCAAGCATGTAATAGAAAAAATAATGAAAGCCTTAATGTGAGACATGGTACAAAAGATCTCAGGTGATGCATCACCAGATGATGATGTAGTGAAATCAATACCGGTCAAATAAAGAACTTTTAACAACGGAATATTGCCATTTACTTATCATTAAAATGTACGAATTCCACCATATCGCGCCCGAAACTACGCAATGAATACCTAAGAATTTTTTTTCTCTCTTACGGGATGTGAACCATGAATCTCTCAATTGATGGTCGAACGTATAAATTAAAAACTAATTAAAGACAGGACTTCGGCATCAAATATTTTCTAATTAAAAAATATAAAATATTACATTCGATGTATTACCTTGTACTATCGTAATAATGTTCTGAGAGATGCGTATCATCAGTTAAAGAAACAAAAACTAAAGAAAAATTAATTTTTAAAATATATTACTGTTTGAGTGCCTAATGTTACATTTTAACGAGATATACATTTTTGATGTGGTCCGATGAGATGAATCATTAATGAAACTAATACTTCCCCCAACATGATTTGCCAATAAAAAACCTCGTCATTGTTAGTAAAAGCGCGTAAGTAGTCTGTTTCGAAAATATTAATAATAAATGCCAAAGTTACCACAGAAAAGCAGGATGACGCGCAAATGTATAGGATATCATTTAGGAAACAATGCTAATTACAAAGCAGAACGGTTAAACAAAACTTAAATTTATGTCATATTTATAAAAGAAAACAAATATGGAGAAAATTTAAAAATGCAAAATTAATGCTTATTAAATGGATTAATATCACACATACTCTTTTGTGTCTATTTTGTATTGCGACTTTTTCAGTGGCTGAATAACAATTTCATCTCAATGCCATATATGTACATAGAAAATATGAACATAGATTCGTTACTTTTTAGCCACTAAATTTAAATTCTCATACATTGATAAATGACATTTCTAATTTCCTTCGTATTCGATTATAAAGAGAAGAGGGGTCTTTTAGATTTTTTTCTCTTACTCTTTTCTGAATTTAACTGGAAACTGACAAACTCATATGAGTAAAAGTTCTGTCCTCAGCCGGAACTCGAACACCGGACTTCATCCATTGGCGATTAGGGTGTGCTTTAACTAATTACACCACCGTGAACTCTCTCCTGGCACATGATTTTTCCAGGTAAATATTTTTTCAGTTCTTTCCATCAAAAATTACCTTCAAATATTTTATACCACACGTTGTTTTCATCCTTTTATGTTCCCTTTCCTTATTTCCTATTATCTAAATGTGTATTTTCACCAAAAGGCGGTTGTTTCTGTATGAGTGTATGTCCCAATGGGCTCGATTTCCTACTTCGGCTATGCGTGCCTCGAAACGCGCTGTGCCTCTTTAAAATTCGTATGTCTGTTCATAATATTCCTTTCCTATCTTTCCTTGCCCATTCTACAACAGTGGTATGAATCTCAGCAACTAGCGCCATCTCTTTTGAGGGCGGTCGAAGACACTCTGGCAAGAGCTGATAGCATATTTGGCTGACGAAATTATGTGTGAGGAGAGAGTTCTCCGTGATGTAATTGGTTAGAGCACACCCTAATCGGCAATAGGGGAAGTCCGGTGTTCGAGTCCTGGCTGAAGACAAAACTTTTTCTCATGTGAATTTCAGTTTCCATAAAATATTTTCTACCACACTTTGTGTTCGTCTTTTATGTTCCTTTTCCTTATTTTCTATTGTTTGAATTTGTGTGTATATATATATATACACACACATATTGATATATATATATACACATGAAGAAAAGCTCAGTGGAGCAATGCATAAGTATCTAAGACGGTACGAAAAGTACATAAAGAACACAGAAACACAGAAAAAGAAACACATTTTCTTCTTACTCGGAAGCTTTTTCCTTCCTCCTTTTTGTGCCGTCTTAGATACTTAATATATATATATATACATATATACATATATATACACATATATACACACACACATACATATACACAAATAGATATTGATTATGAATCGGGAGAGGAGATAAAGAGAGAGAGGAGGATAGAAGATGGTGACAAGCAGGAGAATAAGAGCTCTCTCAAACCGGTGGTAACTTTGTAAGTGACAGTGCGATGAAGTTGCAACTTAGGAAGGGTTACCTGACTGGAACACAGCACCTCCAAGAGCGTTTACGGGGAGTTTTGGGAGGCTGAGGAAGAGTGTGAGGGTAGAAGAAGAGTGTGGGATCGGCAGCGAGAAATAAAATGGAAAGAGGAGATGAATATTTCCCGAGTTTTTTTCCCGCGGAGTGGTATTGCACCGCATCCGCGGAATTTATTCTGGAGTGGGTGTAGTGTCCCCGGCTGTGATGCCCGGGGCTCATGCCGGAGAGAAGTGATGGGGAGAAGAAGTAGTGGGAGCAGATGAAGGGGATGAAGGAGGCCGGAGGGCAGGAAGTGTAAAACTCCACGGCCTTTAGGAAAAGTAACGTGGAGGGAAGCGGTGCCCGTCGGGTGAGTGGAGAAGAGGGGTCTGCTGGAATGATGAAAGAAGAAAAAAATCTTGGGCCTGTACAAATCTGATACGCGGGTCGTGAGACAAAAGGTTCGCCCATCACCCGAGGAGGACGGTATAAATGAAACGGGGCTTTCCGATGCCGAAAGACCCCACGTCACGAGACCGTATGGCTCAACCCTTTGCGAGGCATTGCGAGGAGAGCATCCATCTCAATGCGATGTACTGCCCAGGGCCCCGGTCCACATCCCGAAGGAGAAAAATCCATCTTCCCCGGATCGGAGATAGGCATCAGGTAAATAGAGGTGGTGTGTGGGGATAGGAAGGAAAGGGGAAGGGGGACGCTGGATAAATAAGGGAGGACGGGCCGGTATTCGGATGGCGCTCTTTAATTTTGAGCACTCGTATCGTGCGAAAAGGGACCAGAGTTATACAACAACCTCCTCCAGGGCTTCGCGTGGGCGGGCTTTCTATCGTCGATCCAACTAGGTGAACGCGGTACGTCCGTCGCCCATCTAACGCGTTTACGAGTCGTCAAAGCAACAAATGATAATTTCTTCAATTTATACCACTAAATATTTCACGGTAGAAACCCTTACAGTTCTACCCTTAGTAGTTATAAACTACGATAATAATCAATTAAAAATAGAACATGTGGAAACGATTGATGATGGCATACACTTCGAGCATTGGCATCTATATTGCATAAAGTTTCTTCTCATGCATTTTGTTTACCTCCCATATTCTTGTTATACCCAATTTATTCAAATATTCTAGCGGTTGAGGTGCAATAGAGTACTTCTCAGTATATGCTCAACGTCAGGAAGGACATCCAGTATATATAAAAAAGTAGACACAAGATATTAGATGAATACTCCTCTACATACTTCATTTTCTTTTTCCCATATCTTTGTGAAATATTTCTAAATTCGTACCTTATAATATACTTCAAAATGCATCAATTGAGAGTAATGAACTACATCATGTCATATTATAAAAGGCTTAATTTCGCACGATTTTTATATTTTATTAACCAGAAGGTGGGTATTGCTGGAGAGGTTTGAGCTCACTTTGTATTACTAAAATGTTAAAGGTGGTAATCACACCTAAGGCCAATTCTTAACCCTACGTCATCTCTGGGTCTGTATTAGTTCCGTAAACCAGAAAAATAATAAACTTCGATTTCTTTTGGGATGCGAGAGGCTTCACGGTCTTCCAAACCGGGCCTCTACTGAAAGGGTGAATTTTCTACCCCAAAGGGCTACCCCGCGCTTCATAGCGCAGTTAAGATGAATTTTTGAAACAAGTTTACAAGTGTTTTTGGCATATTCGTCATATGTCCCGACTTAAACTTTAGTATTAGAGGAATAAGATATTTACTGTGTAAATTTCAGTATCAATTTGATATGCCATTAACTCTATGGGGTTGAAGTTCCAAAAGTTATGACCCACAGAAAAATACATTCCTTACGGTATTTCACATGCGTCGAATCCGAGACCACTTAGTTTTTAAGGCACGAACCTTCCCGAGGGCCATTTGTTAATAGTCCTGTGAGGTAGAAAGTGAAGGGTTGACCGAACAACGACAGAGCACCAACAAACCGCAAATGGTTGGTTTATCTGGTAAGTATCTGATGACGCCACAACGAAAGTGCGCCGAATGTCGCAGGGGAACTTTAGGAATGAATAAAGGATTAAGGGATGCAGCGGCGAATTATTTCACTATCTTTACTCCACCTACAAATAGGATCGTCCTTGTCTTTGTGGGACACATTTTTTGGGGAAACGAGCGTGCTGGGAACGAATGGACGTAATGAGGGAATCAAGTCGCGTCGCCGCGGGGACAGTCGCATGGAAAAGCGGCCATATTTGCTCAGAGTGGAGAAGGGGCGGGTGTGAACGATGAGACCCTTTGACAGTCGCTTACTCTGCCCTCAACCCGTTCCGACTGCCTCCGGGCTAAACACCGGACCTCGCGGACACTCTCTAATATAGGAATTCGATCATTCGATCGGTGCCACAATCCCTTTCGTCCTCCTCCGCGCTTTAACCCCTCCCCGCCTTTGCCCATTCACACTCATGTCTTTTCGTTAGCTCTGTCACTCTAAGAGTTGAATAACAATTTCTTGAAACTTGAAAGGAATCAAATAAAAACTTTCCTTCAGGAAAATATGTATACATCATTTAATTAAATAAATGGATCAGGCACATATAAACTTCATTCCCCCTAACTACCGACCCGCGAGAAAGAGGGCCCTTCCTCCTTACCTCCCCCTAACCCATTAAGGTGACGAAAGCATACATTTTCACCACAAGTAAGGGAGTTACTCATGCGTGAAAATACGTTGATAATTTTGATGGGGAAGCGCTCCCGGTTGGACCTTGCATATTGTGACAGTATTTGTAGTTGTTTTCATGCATGTTTGTAGTGAGAACTCTAACATTGTCCCACATTTTGGGGATGATGTTCTGCTATTTTGTTTTGCAAGCGAATCGCTTCATTCTGGGTATAATGTGTCTCTTAACATTTGAATTTTGGAGGTCATACTAATTCATGGTGGGGGGCCTCACCCCCTGCCACACACCCTTACGGGGCAATGAGTAGAAGTATACACATATACGTTTTCACTCACACTAGTACACAATATTTATTGATATAAATATACGTAGGTATAAGCAAAGGGAATGACGACTACTTTAGATACATGCAGAAATGTCAGCTGATGGATGCTTTGGAGAAAGGAAAATGCTTATTTCAATATTCAAATAGAAAAAATGTTATGTCTAACATGTCAATAGAAAAAATGTTATGTCTCTCATGTCAATATAAAAAATGTTATTTCTATCATGTCAAAAGTCTCACAGATTTTCGCTAATCGTTATGCATATTTGCCGGCCAGGCTAGCCTGGTGGGTAGCGCGCTCGCCGGCGAAACAAAAGGGGCACGGGTTCGAGTCCCACCTAGAGTATGGGTGTTGTATTTACCAATAGACTTTTTTTACGATTTTAGGATGTGAGAAATGATCATAGCCGTCGAGACACCTTTTAATAAAAAATATTGCTGTTATTGCTATATACCGTTATTAGTGAAAAATATATTTCTTAGGAGTTATTGCTGGCAGAAATTTGAAAAATTGTACCTAAGCATTTTTTTCTGTATAGTCTGTCCAAAACGGAGATGAAAGAATTTTGATCATGAATTAATAAAGTTAAATGTAAAAAAATATTTTACGTTATATATTTAATTGAGAAAAGTTATGGAAGCATAGATCTAATGGATGGAATAGTAAAGAGAACACCAGTAATGAAATTTTCTGACCAAATTAATGGTAGGCGTGTGTACCAATAGATATAAAATCCTCTTTGACTGGAAGAGAGAATGAGAGAGTGGAGTGCTAATAATCAATAATAAAAATGCAGGTCAAAGATGGATTGCAGATATTCGGGGATGAATTGAGATGTGTATAAGAAATGACAGTTGAAACAAGTTGGAGGACAATACGGAAGCATGGTGGGTTGCCCTAAAATGTTAAATTAAAATGAGAAAACTAAGTACTAGCGAGAGACAATGCCTGTGAAGATGTAACAACATCAGTAAAATAGAGACTTATGATAATGGGTCCCAAATGCTAGCGATAGGATAATCAGCAATAAGTAGAAATAATGATGTTTTATTACTGCGGGTTAAATAAATTATGAACTAATATATTACAGATAAACGAATTTATCAAATTATTTTTGGTTCCTAATGTAACTTTAATAAAAGCAGCATATTTAATCAAAGTACAAAAAATATAACTAGGAAATCGTGAAGGATCAATTGCAAAGGTTTTAGATTTCGATTACTAAACCAATATTAGATTTCTTTAAAGCGGTTTTCATTTACCTCATTTTCATGACAGGAATAAATTATTTCCCTGTATATACAAACAGCCTAATTGTCTTCAGTGGCCCGCAATAAATATTGTTAAGGCTAAAAAATTTATTTGAAAAACACTGTATTCTCATCACAAATATATTTGGTACAACAAGTTTTACCTCATAGCGTCATCAAACAATACGTATTTTAACCAATGTTGACACAGCGTTGACAGTAGTTGCAATCAATAAATTTTAGGTGGGAATACAGTGTTATTTCATTTTATAACATAATAAACTCCCACAAATTTTAGCTGGAAACCTTTGAAGTTAAATTAGACCCTAATGACTAATGACATCGAAATAAATACTTAGGCATAAGGATATGCAATTCCATGCACTTATTTAAGAAAAATCTTAGTTTTATCATAAAAAAATCATCTTCCTTAGATATTTCTAAATGATATACTCCAATCCCTTACTGCTACTTAAACACACATTTAAGAGTACAGAAGAATGAGTAAAAGGGATTAAGAAGGCATCAACGCCCTGAGGACGATGGCGCAGTCAGCCATTGAAACGAAGATTTGCTGAAACCCTGACCCGATGGAATATCCGCTAATACTTCATGAAGATTAAGTAAGACGTTTCCGAGAGGTTGTTTGCCACACCCTATATTGATGAGTATGAAACATATATAGGAGAATACCGTGTAAATCCTTTAAACTTGCAGTCAACCCAAACTTAATCTTTGTAACATATTTGAATTAATAAATATTCAATCTTAAAATCAATTATAAATCCAGAACTTAAATGCGTCAGAATTTTACACTAATTTTGCAACGGAAAACCCCATTGGAATAATGTCGTTTATAAATTTACCCAAAAATTTGGTTGAAAAACCTTCCTACAGACACGAAAGAGACACATCTCTCCCCCTTTCATCAATTAAAACTGCCACAAACCCAAAGAAAGTATCTTTGCCACATTCCAAGAATTCTCAAAAGAGAAGACCCTTTGAGGAAAAAAAATTACAAAAACTCCAACCGGCTGTTTGCTTTCACCAATACCACGATCACAAAAACGCCATGGAGTTTCAGTGACCATCTCCCAGGATAATAATTTCTCCTCGGATACTTTTACATTTTCCCACAGAAACTTGAGACGAGAATGACCCCACCTACCACCCCATGCCCTTTCGGATACCTCCCGCCCAACTCTCAATTCGCCTTGGTTCCCTCTCTAGTATTCCACCCACATCCTCCGCCTACTTATTCGCTCTCAACCTCGTCATCCTCAGTCTAAATACCCCACCCCCGAAACGGTCGTCACCCTCTCCTGCCCAGATCTCCCGTTTTTCCTCACTCTCATCCCCGCAGCTCTTCTTCCCTCCTCCCTGGAGATCTCCCCCTCCCCATGGCCGTCCCACCCCAACCCGCTCATTAATCATCAAGTTTCTCTCGTGTCCTGGTGATTCTCCTTATTCATTTCTGCCACGCTCCCCTCAGGACGCCAAGCCTGTCCGCTTCCTTCCTTCCTCAGTTCTCTCACCCTCGCGTTCTCAATTCATCCCCCAGAACCCCAACCCCCCCCTCCACCCACCTCCACCACCTTTCCGAGTCTCTGCGGCCTTAAAAAGTATAAGCCCTCTTCTGCCACGCAGCCGATTCCCAAATCCCCTTCTTACGCATTCGGAAATGACAAAAAATTGTTAAGTGTAAAAATGGATCCAGGCTTTCCTCTCCTGCGTCACCTATCCCGCACCCCTCCTCCTTCGCCCCCATTCTTTCCTCCCCCCATTCCCTTCGCCCTCGTTCCTCTCATCTCTCCCCATTCATAATCTCGCTTCCTCCCGAGCCCAATCCCCCCCCAAAAGCCCCTAACCCTCACTGCAGCCCCCTTTAAAAGTGCACCCTCACCCCCATCTCACATCACTTCCTGTGCCACCCACGCAGGAAGGGACCCCAGCAAAGGAGGAACGGCTCCATCCCTCCCTCCGCCTTCCCCCTTTCGCCTCCCTTCCGGCCGCTCGCGAAAATTCTCTCACCGCCTCCCAAACAGAGAGATTCCCCCCCGGATCCTAAGTGTTCCCTTCCTCTTCCTCCTCCCTCCCAACTCACCTCCGGTTCCTTTCGTTAACAAGAAAAGATTGCGGGGTTGGAAGAAGCCACGTATTAAGGCCTGGGAGAGCGATCGAAGGAAACTCCGCCTTGTCCACTGATTATCGTCTCTTGCGTATTTCAAAATATTAAGGGATCTTCGGCGGACTTCGATCGCTTCCCTAAATGTCCCCGGGATCGTAGAATAACCAACACAATAAAAAACTTATTAAAATCTGGTGTGATGTCGTGTAAATTGTGGATAAGATTAACAGTTGAAAACAGGACGTAGTGGAAGGAATCCATAATGAATAAAAGAAATGCACTTTTCCACAAAAATATTTAATTCGTTCTAAATGTTGTACTAATTAAATATTTTTGTGGAAAAGTGCATTTCTTTTATTCATTATAAATTATGGATATCCGTAATGAAAGAAGAAATTTGTAGTTTTAACAATTCAATTGGGGGCAAGTGGCCCGATGCGTTTCACTACACTGTAGCATTATCATGATTATTTTGTGTAGTGTAACGCGTCGTCCCGCTTATCGCCAATAAAATTGTCGAAACTCCAAAACTGTGTTGTTTCATTAAGGACAATAATACTATGATTCAGGTTCAGATTCGGGGTCAGGATGCTTTTGTTTGGGACGATCTGAGGCATTGCGCGACTACACTTTTGTGGCTAATGGGGAACAAACAAAAGCAACAAAAGACGTTATTACGTCATACTCGACAAGGACGCTACACTGATCATAAATGCGTCGGATTACCCCTTTGACGGAAGGCACCCGTGAAAATGACGGATCTGTAATATTCAAATCATTTGGATTGCGAAAGATATGAAAGAATTTGCTACTCACAGGCTTCCCTATCCGTCAATACCGCAATGGGGTTTTTTATTTGGGTTATTTCAAGTCTGGTTTAGCTATTAGACTCTTAAGACCGGGAGGAAGGGCATAAAAGGATGGAAATGGAAGGGTAGGTGGAGTTTAGGCTCATAAGAGCCTCTAAAAATATGTTTCAGCTAGTGAAATTTAATATAGTGGGGTTCATGGGTCAACACGCTACTCCGCATCCCGTGCGGCGTCGCGCAGAAAACTTCTGAGGGATTTGAATCCAAGGGCCCCGAAACCTCTTTGATATTATACACCACAACAACTGCACACGAGGAACCACAATTTACTCTAGAACCTCTGAAACGCTGCAACGACTTGAGAGGAGAGCCTTTTCAGAAGAAAATGTACGGTTAGAAGAAAAAGGTTAAGATAAATCGCTTAACAAAGCGGATTGGCGCTACGGTGCTCTAGTGACTGGAGTTTCTTCATCCTCCCGGTCTCTTCCTCTTTCAAGGCTCGCGAGTGAAGACTGATGATGATGTTTTCATTTCAAGCCACTCCGGCTCAATCGCTGCAGCCCATTTGGTGGCGAGAAAGGTCCGGCGAACTTTGAAGGAAGAGATTTCTTCTATTTTGGATTTGCTAAGTATTTTATGACAGGGAAGGGCGGGGCGGGGGTGGTATTTTATCGCACTACCGTGGCGGCATGCTGCCGTTTAATGCCTGCCCTCGCGAACTGTGCGTCCGCAGTGCCCGAAGACACTATTTGCGGAGGCGTATTGACCATTCCGGTTCTATCTCCGTTTATGGTTGCCATACCTTCGCCGGTAAGTGCACCACTCAAGCGGGTGTCGTGGTGCTTGGCCCGAGTCAGCGGAGTAGTCTGAATGCGACACTATATTTTAAATCTCACTCCTTGCGTGATAGGATGGGTAATGGGGTAGCGAGATAAACTAATCGCCTGACCGGAGTACAAGCACCGAAGTTTTAAGCTTAAGATGGAAGTGCTGAGAGAAAGGGACAAAAGAAATTACTCGCCAAAACCAGGGGTCCAAAAATGATGTATATAACGTCCTCTCAAAAAATCAAGCAATCTGTTATTTAGGGACTATTTAGGCGACGTCGATGTTGCACCTAGGAAATACAAATACATAAAATGTGATAAAGTGAACGAAAAATGTCTTCTGCATAACAGTGAATACATTTCAATGTGGTAAGACGAAATCCAATTATTGATTTTAATTTAAACGAGTCTAAGGAAAATCTTATCTCTACGACTGCGTAAATATTAACTCTGAATATGACGTATAGCGTTTACGCTGGAGAACAATATCAATGGAAAACTGTTGAACGCGCTGTGGACTCGAACCAACATTATCCTTAGCTCAGCCGAAGTAAAATATATCGTGAAATATTTTTGTCCCTCAAAAAGTTAAACGTTATTTTATAAGCTAGGCCATTGAGATGAAATTTCGCTAGAAAAAATTGTTTACATGCTTCATAAAAAAAGATCTTAAAAGGTAATTTTTGTGAAGAAAAGTCCAATAATTAAACCTTCGCCATAAATATTATTGCCATTCTGGTGCACTACCATTTTAATATATGATTTTTATTGTAACTCTTCACTCAACCCAATATCCTTTATGGTATGACCTTCCTAAGCAAAGTTAACAAACAATTTTAAAAGAAAAATTAACAACCAAAAATATGTCTGCAATTGTAACAACGAATTACATTAATATTTTGTAAGCCTTAATTGTAACGCCCAAACTACATCATCTTTCAAAATAAATTGAGGGGGTATTTTCATATTCAGCAGTAAGTAATTATGAAATGCAGCGCTCCAGAGTATCATTTTCAGTAAAATTGAAAAATGACTTATTAAAATTGATTAAACTATTTTATATGTGGCAAACAGAAAAATAATACTTCACCAGTCTTCATTTTAGTCCCACCTGCGTTACAGTCTTTTGAAATTATCGCCAATTGCTTCATAAAATAGTAGTGACGGATAAAATATGTGCTCAACGCGATATGAATATAATTATGAAGGAGGCATATTATTCATAACCTTGTGTCCCCGTTATTACTCGCGTCCACTGAAGTAATTTGAGGTAGATGGGTTTAATGGTAGCCCAAAATTGCAGGCAGTTCAAAAGTATTCATCTAGCGTGAGCGAAATACCCACTTGACTTAAAACAATATTATTGAAGGCGCATCTCGGTATTCTGAGTGTGTAATTTCAGTCGCTGTAAAGATGTGCACTTTAGGATGTACGCACATGGTTCTCACGATCGAACGCGAAGGAGAGATTGAGGGGTGAGTGAGCAATTCGAGGTGAGATGGGATTAAAAGTGGAGGGGGGGCGGTACAGGTAGTTGAGAGCGAGGTGCACAAATGTCTGTGGTCTTGGATCATATATCAAAGAGTACATCACCCTGCAACCGAAAAAATAACGAAATTATTGTCCCCTTTTACACTTTTTTTCATCTGCTTATTGGTATTAATGATGCGAAATAACGTTGAAAAATATTAATTTCGTGTTTGTGGAATGGTTTTTAGATATCGAGGATGCGAAAGGGATTGGATTGCAAAAAACGGCGGATACTTAGTTTTCCGTATAGGTACGTATTAAAAATAAATAAATTGTCTCATGGGTACAATCGATTCAGATAACTCCTTCGGAACAGAAGCTTTTTGGGAAGTAGATGAAACATTCAATATTTTTCCTGTTTATAAAAAGCAACTGCGCAGCCCAATTTCGTTCTAATCATTCAAATTATTGTCATGCCATAGGTATACATGGTGGCATACAGGTATGCATTTATCATTGGAGTAAATCGTGACCTTAATGTATTAGTTTCACAATTTTTCAGGTTGGTTTTCAATAATTTTGTGACGTGAATAAATACTGTAATCTCGAACGATACGCGATAAAAAAGAAATAAGATTAACGGTGGATGTTATACGCTACATATTTGGGAAAGGAATTGGCTTCTGGTCATCATTACTCCGTGAACATCTTTGCACTCATCTGGGCTTAGTACTTAATGAGCTCTATCCTAACCTATCAAACAGACCTTAAGAGTAGAAGAGTGAGGTAAAAACTTAAGATGGAAATGCCTTAACATATTATTTTTTTGAAAAGAAACTCGTCATTACCTCTGATACCTGGTTTTGAAAATGGCAGATAATATTTCTGGCGCATGACTATATGGGAGCCTTTTTTTGGAAAACTTGTTTTGAATTCAAAATTAGAAAGCTCAATTTAAACTTCACCTAAAGTTTTTGTCTTTTCTAACATGAGAGGCTTTTGAATTAGTAATTCCTTCATCAATATAGAATAGATTAATTCAAAAAAATTAGAAAGCAGATTTCACCCTGCATTATTTTTATTTCATTCCAAACAAATTATCAAAATGAAATATTGAAAAATGGTATTCCCCGATGAATTGCCATGCTTTTTCATGATTTTCAATGTTTTTTGTGTATCACTGCGGATTCATGGTTTGGAAAGGAAATGAAATGAGGTAAAGCCAAATGAAGTGAAATTAAGGCTACTTTGGTCAGACTATTTAAGTACGGTGTACCCTAGACGCTGCACGTTCTGTTTGGGTTTTTGAAGGAAATATTCTTATCCTATCATTGGAATAATCTATCTTAATATAAGGAAATAAAAAGTTTAACTTTTAACAACCAAAAGCGATTGGAAAATTTCATCCAGGAAATAAAGTCAGGGTGACGAATTCCCGTTAGCGTGGATAAGTTTTTTTTATGAATGCAAGTTCTTTTGCTTTTACAGATAATCATGATATAAATATTTTGGAGACCACTAGTACCAAGAAAACAAAAAAATACCTGAAAGTAGAGGTAGTTATGATGATAAAAAAATACGCAACAGTTATTCACATTATTTTATTCTCAATTAAATCATTACGTAATACGCAACATTAATATTTGGTGTTACTGATAACTTTTATCCTTAAGACGTCACGTGTAAGTGCATCATAAACATGCCTAATCATGCGCGACATTAATGGTTTGCATAAATCGAGCGACAATGTTTCTTGATGGTTTTTATTTTTTCAATGTGGAACACGGTCTTATTGTTCTCACTCTTCCCCCTACTGATTATCGAAGAGCATCAAATAATTCTACTGGAATTATTTTAGTAGCATGTTAAAATTAAATTATTTTCCTTTGTGGGAATTTTTTTCCTACTATTTCGGTTCGCTAAAAGTTACTGAGACGATGTCGAGATATCGAATCGACAGGTCACATGAAATAATGGTTAATGGGCTCGATTCCGATGCGAAAGCGACGCAGTGGGAGATTACAGGACAGGCATCCCCCGGCACGAGGAGAAAGACACTGTGCACACGTGTGTATTTCCCAGCGTGACGTAGGCGTGTTCTCCGATTTGGCGGGTTCCGAGGGGCGACGACTCGAGAACCGGTCTTTGGTGTCAGGTGAGACCAGCACGGTGTGGAGATTTCGGGAACTAGGGTGAGGCGGGATGTGCATTCCCGAGGCGGGAATCAATAGCGTGGATTCAAAGCGTTGCGCAACGCGGGCTTCCTTGTGCGACCACGAACCGTAAGGCTGACGAGCGTAAACTTTCTGGCTTTGGGATGTGGGGTGTGTGTGTGTGTGTGTGTGCGGGGGGGGGGGAGTGTTAGGCGACTGACGCATGCCCTGCCGATGCATGGCTTCGTGGACTCCCATCCAATCACGGGACACTATTCGTGAGGGCGAAATCCGGTTATTAACCTAATAGCTACCTTCGAAAGAGATTAAATTACAAAACGGGTTAGTCACACGTCACACGGGATGGCGTTAGATTTTTCAAAAATACGAAACGTGAGTTCGGAAACTCAAAACATTTTTTATGAATCATCAAAAAAAAAAAAAATGGCCATTCATATATTCCGGTCCCTGAAATTACGTGAAAAGTTATCATTATGCTACTTGCAATTCAATTTACGGTTAACGAGTAATTAATACATTACCTAGTAAAAGAGAGTCCTGTTAAGGCAGATAATTAGAAAGAATGTTTAAAATTCCATCCGGGAGCGGACGAGGACCAAGACCACAATTTGGTAATGATGGCGTGCTATGTAAAATTCAAGCGCTTTAAAAATATCAGAAAATTAGGCCAATGAAATCTAGAAGCTAAAACAATAAAAAAAAGGAAAGGGTACGACAAATCAGGTGATGGTTTTTTATACAAGGGTAACCAATTTAGGAGTGTGTAACGAAAGTGAGAATAACAAGAACTGGTGAAAAAGTAATTGGAAGAGTCAACCAGAATGGGATTAAAAACTCATGGGTTACCGAAGTTTAGAAAGATGCCGGAAGGTAAATGAGAAATACGGAGCATAGAAAGCGGAAAAAGTCAATGCGGGGGACCGAAGAATGAAATAACTAGGGGCACATAATAAAACAGACAAATAAGGCAAGGGTGGCATGGGGGAAAGAGAATTGCTGGGCACCAAAAAGTTACAGAAGCGGGGAGAGATGAGCATACTAGATAGGAAAGTTAAAACCTTTGCGGGAAATATAACAGGAAATACGATCCCTAATATAAGTGATAAGTCTGGGAAGACCAGAGGTTAATTCGGAAATGATGGAAGAAATACTTGGCGGAGCCACACGATAAAGAGAATATACCCTTACGCTTAGTTTTAGAAAGGGAATGTGAATTAAATAAGGACTTCTTAGGCCCAGAGATATTAGATAGGGAGATAGAATTAACCCTGCGGGATATAAAGAGGAATAATGCAGTGAATGTGAATAATATACCAGTAGAATTACTCAAGGGTGTAGGAATAGCTGGAAGGAAGAAGTTTTATGAGCTAATTAGAGGAATTTACGATGAAGGAGAGTGATGGAAGATTTCTTTAGGTCGATACTAATTCCAATAACAAAGAAAAAGAAAGCAGCTAAATGTGAGGTCTAAAGGACAATTAGTCTGATTCCGCACGCAACGAGGGTAGATCTAAGAATCATCTTTGAAAGCCTGGAGAGAAGGGTGGATGAATGCCTACGTGAAGACCAGTTGAGCTTTGGGAGAGGTACGTAAAAGGATTCGCGGCGCGATAGCTGTAATGAGGAAATTTATCGAACGGAATAGAGTACATAACCAGAGTGTTTTTGTATGCTTTGTAGGCTTTGAGAAAACGTTCGATAAAGTTGAAGTGGCCTAAACTGATGGAAGTGCTGTAAAAAATTGGAGTGGATTGGAAGGATTGGCATCTCATCGAATACCAGTATATGTCTCAGACCGCGTATGTGAGCGTAACAGGCGGAGAATCTTGATGGGCACAGTTAGGTAGAGGAGAAAGACAGAGATGTCCACTGTCACCTGTGCCTTTTAGCGTGTACACAGTGGATATGGTAAAATAGGCATGGGAGCCGTGGAATCAGGATTTAAAGATAGCGTGGAACTCATTAAATCAGTTAGATTCGCCGAAGACCAAACTCTAGTTACTCATTCACCCAAAGAATCGCGGACCCTCTTGAAGGCTTTATAGGTCTAATGCGAAAGGTTATTGATGAAAATCGACAGTAAAAAAAACGAATACCAGGTAATGAGTAAGTATAGTATTGTAGTATGTATAGTAATAGTAAGTATGAATAGTGGATACTAAGCAATGGGATTCTCGAGAAGTAGGAAGAATAAGCGAAAGACCAAACTAGAAGGACATCAGTTGTAACAGATGGAAAAGTTTAATTATTTCGGTAGCATCATAGAAGAAAATGGACGTAGTGGCCAGGATATTAGACAAGGAATTGAATTGGAGAAGGCGGCATTTGTAAAGAAGACGGAGTTGATGAGAGGGACCCAAATACAGACTTGAAGAAAAGATTAGTGAAAACCCTAATACATGGAAGGTAGCATTATATGGATCGTAAACGTGGTCCATGAGGAAAGAACGATGAGCGTAGATTGGAGGTTTTTGAGATATAGGTTGAAGGATGGAGAAGGTGAGGTGGACGGAGAGGAAAACAAATGAAGTGCTACGAACGGTAGGGGAGGAGAGGCGATTGTTGCTAGAAATCCAGAGAAGGCAGGGACGGTGAAGATGGAATGGGTTTTCAGAGGTAATGGGTTGTTGAAGGTTGTAATAGAGGGTAGAATGTCGGGTAAGTGAGGGAGGGATAGGAAAAGAACGGGCATTTTTGACTGATTGACAGTCGGTAAGAATTACGAAGAGTTGAAGAGGGAGTTTCGTAAAGGAAGGTTTTGGTATTTAAATCAATCATCGGACTGCAAATTTCGGACAGAGTCCAATAAAAAAGGTCGAGCACCATTCGAATGGTTCTGCCTCCTATTGTACGATTTGATTACAAATCATTATTTATTACGCGGGAACTACGAACGTGTGAAGAGTATGGCACACGGCAGTTTAGAACGGAATATTCCTATAGATAAACCAATCCTCGGACTGCGAGCATAGAACGATGTTCGATAAAGTTGGTTGAACACCGTCTAGACATGTTGTGCTTCCTTCATTCAATCATGGATTACTCATTCCTGCGACTGGACAAGAAAGAAGAAGTCCAAAGACCCATCGAAAGAAAATTAAGAGAGCATACTTACAGTAAAGGCCACCTTACACTGTGCATGATATCATGCGCATGATCTCGTCTGAAACAATATTTCATGCATGACGGAGTCCGGCGATGAAAATTTTCCTTGCATGATATCATGCGCGTTCCAGTGGCAGCGAATATCATGTGCCTCTATCTGTGAGCATCTGCCGTTTTGACAATCCAACCTTAAAGGCCTGTTTACACGATGCATTTATTGCTCATTTAATTGCAACATGTATCCGAGCATTCAAACGCGATTAGAACAGGGGATATTTTTTTACCAGTTGCGCCAGCAGTCGCCCAATTTTCGTGTTTACTCGTCGAATTTTATAACTCGCATCTATTCACGCAATTAAATTAGCAATAAATGCATCATGTAAACAGGCCTTAAAAGCAGGAAAGTCTCAGGACCTGGGTAGGAAGCGAAAATTTCTATGCAATGTTTGCCATTTTCGTTCGATTCCCCATACAGTATTCGAATCAACATGGGCAACACTGATACAACAGTGATGAAATCATTGCTCCTAATTATCTTTTCCGTAAAATACTTCGAATCATGGTTCGCATATTCATACCTGCTTCTTTCGCCTTTCCAGTTAATAATGCAAACCGGATTCGTACGCCTTGATGGAGACTTATCATGATGAGAACCGGAGACCGCGCTCTGATATTGGATGGAACAGAAACCAACTGGTTTGCTTCTAACTTTAGGCTGAGTACCGTAGATCTTGAAAGGGGATAACCCAGGAGTCCAATTATGCCGCTTTAAAGAGAGGCGGTGCCAGTGCAAACTCGTTCGAGAGCACGAAGGGCATTGGGGGGGGGGGGGGGGGAAAGCGGGGGGGGCGAGGAAGTGCTGACACTCCTCCACTGGAAAAATTCGCGGA
>WURS02450091.1:0-14255 GCA_011762765.2 Rhinocypha anisoptera
ACTCCACATTTTGTGGAGTTCACCAAGTGATTTTCATTTCCGTCCTTCATTATTTTTTTTTCTCCATCTACCCCACCTTCTCCATCCTTCACTAAACCCTCATCTCAAAAGCCTCCAATCTTTCCTCTTCATCCTTTCTCATGGACCACGTTTCGGATTCATATGCTACGTTCCATATGAAGATTTTCATTAATTTTTTCCTCAAGTCTTTCCTTAAGGTCCGTAATTCTTTGTCTAATTGCCTAGCCACTACATATATCCATTTTCCTATATGATGCTTCCCAAATAAGAAAACTTTTCTACCTGTCCCAATTTATGCACTTCTAGCATGATATTTAGCCTAGCCATCTTACTTCTATGGAATCTCATTACTTTCATTTTCTTACTGTAATTTTCATACCTAATCTCTCACACAGGTTCTGTAAAACACTCAACAGGGTGTGTAGTCCTTTGGCTGAATTACTAACTAGGGCTTGGTCATCAGGAAATCTAACTGTTTTAATGAGTTCCCCACCAACTTTTACTCCCAGCTCCACCATTTACCATGCCTCTTTTACCATCTTCTCTGAGTAAAAGTTAAAAATTGCAGGTGTTTTGTTCCTCTACCTAACTGTTCCCATTTCAACTACCCTTCTGCCAATCTTACTTGCATGGCTTGAACCATATACAGGTTTCTGATGAGAAACCTATCCACTATACAGACTACCTCTGATCCAATCTGATTTTTTTGCAACACTGCTATTAGTTTCAGCCACTTTAACAAAGATAAATTCTCTTGATACTACTTAGAATGAAATGAGTTCAAGCATTGAAACATTTCAAGCAAAATTGAGATACTGTAAATGTGTAATGAATGAAATCAATGAGTCAGGTTTAATATGAAAACATAAGTGATGAAGATCATAATTTTTATGGTACAAATAATTTTTTTGTGTGAATTACCTTATTGTTGTCATTAAGAAATCTTTTTCAGTTGCATCTTAAATACAGAGAATATTTGATTTCAGTGAGATAAATATAGTATAATAGCAATTTAAGATTGATTTCTGATTAAACCAGGCATATCATAATGATTTGCAATAATTACAGTTATTTCTTATTTTAATTATTACTTATTACAGTTACAACTTCCATCATTCACTCATCATTGATGCTGGAGCTCCCCTCCCTAAAGAATTCATGAACAGAGTGTTGAACATAAATTCATGTGGAAACTGCGTAGGTTATTTAATCCTGGTATGGACTTCCACAAAGTTTTGCCTGAGACAGTGTTGTTTATTTATCGCTATAATTTTCTATTGTTATCGCTTTTATCATCATAGGGAAAATGTTCCAGTTTTATAAAGAGTGCAAGTATATTCACCCTATGATCCAGATAGATATATCTGTCAATTATTTTTAGGCGAACCAAAAGGAAATTTTTGCAATGCCTTTTGAAATAACCATCATAACTGCACTAAACATGTATTTTAGATATTAGACTTCTGACCTCTCATCATAGGCTTCATCAATTGCTAGCAACTCAATACAAAATGCATTTTCTTCCCCCATGTATGTTGGAATGATAATTTCTGTATTAATGTGCCTTGCTGAATCTGAAAAATATCATTTTTCCACATTTTTATTTATCAATGAGTAGGATCTATTTAACAAATATATACATTACAAATAAAAGATGTCTGTAAAGTGAACCAGAACACTACTAGTTTAACAAAAAATACACAAATATATATTTTTATTTATTTACAAGAATATATTGCAATTAGGCAATTTCACATTACATTAGTTGATCATTTCTTAACCTATATTTAAAGATTTTCATCAATGATAAGTAATACAAAACTATTTATCAAAATTAAGTCCTATTGTTATTACTATTATCATGTCATCAATTGGTTTTTGCTTTACTATGTAGCGTCAAGGGCCCTGAGAGTCGCCTTGCTCTCTCTCACCACTGCTGCACCATACTTGTAGAAGTCAGGACCCACGCTTAACTTGAGATTCATACAATTGTAACAATTGGGAACTGCTTACACATTGCACCCAAGATAAAGCCTACCATTGCGTCACCACTTGCACTCAATGAGCTCACCCCCTCGCCTGAACGGATCCTCCCTTGGCAATGGTGGTGATAGATATGGAGCTACCTCCAAGTTAGACTAAGAGTAACTCATTCTAGTCATTTGCCGGCATGAGAATGACTCCAATGTACCTCTGTGTGCATTATTAAGACATCAATAAACAAAGAGCTGATCCACATCTGCATTACCATTCTCATCAGTCCAACCCACACCTTTCAAGAGAGCCTCGCAGCATGCTCCCAAACCATATCTAAGCTATCTTCTACCTACGAAATTTGAAAGGATATTTTGAAATATCTGTGAATAAAAATTTGACTTTATGTTATAGATGAAGATGTGAAATTGAATCAAATGTCACAGAGCTTAAGGAGAGCATGTGTTATTGGTTTTGATTTTATCTATAAAGACATCTTTCTCTCATATAACTAAAAAAAATTCTTGTGTTACTTTAGTAATAATTAGTCCTTAAAGTGAAGTTTAGGAAATAGTTTAGTAATCATTAACCCTCCAATACCTGATATATGTAAAAAAAATGCCAGAGGTTTTTGGAGGAATTTGTATTTTCACAGATATTTGAATTATATATTGTTAAAGTGTTAATGTTAATTTTTTTCATTTAGACTCCTAACACTTACAGGTGATATAAAATATTTTATTCATATTTTTCCTCTCCTATACAATTTAGGGAAAAAATATTTATTAAAAAAATGGGGCTGGTAGATAGGCCTGTGGCATTTTTTACATATACCCCTGGGGCAGCACACTGGTATTAAAAGAGTTAATCTCTTGCAACTTTACCACAGAAATTCTATTCTGCTGTATTTTTTTATTTTTTACTTTTACTTTCAAAGTAATATGCTGACTACTTAATCAATGATGTAACTGTAATGTATAAGTTAAATGAATGAAAAGTTGATTCAGAGAATGATAGCTTTTGCCTTTAAAGAATTTTAAAATCTTCAAAACTTATAGTTACCTTCTTTATGCTGTAAACTGTGCAGAAAAGGTATGGGATGTTTAAAGCTGTCAAAAGTACTATTATTCTCTGTGATTGCAGAAAGATTCTCACTAATAAGTTCTCTATAAATAGACACAATCCTCCGTGGCTTGTAGGTATCATGAGTGTAGGCCATTGTTTCTGATGTAATCATATTGTCTTGAATAATTTTCTGCTCATCATATAATATTTCATCTTCAGAATCTTCTGTTTCCTGTACCCTATCAAGTGGCCTACAATCAGGAAAATAGAATGAGTTGAACAAATAGTGAAACAAAGTTTAATGAAAATACTTTGAAAAAAGAATGCTTATGCATTTCTGTTCATTAAATACATATGATGTCTGACCAAAAGGTTCTTAATTTTTTTATGAAATATCTTAGGGTTAATCTACACCTCATTGATGTAACCAATTGTCTCGAACTATTTAATGAAAGTTTCATGAAATATTTTTTTCTACAAATGTTATGCATAAAACCATAATCTACATCATGTTTTAATTCTGGTTTAATCAAAGGTTAGAATGCACAAGGAAATATTTTCCAAACAAGATTTATGACCTGATTAAGTACAAATGGGCAAAATTAACTTAAATTCATAATTCAGGTAATTCTATAAATAAAGCTGGAAGGGAGTAGTAATGTCTTGATTTTGCAGTTCTAAATTTTCATTCATCATTCTTGGCTCATAAATAATGTTGTCAAAACTCTCCTCATTCCATAATTCCTGAGTTGTTACATATCTGATGGTGAATATTATTTTTCCTGTATCCTATTTCAATAAAAATTAAGTCAAAATCTATTTATCAATTAAGCAGTTTGACTAGACCCAATTCTTGAATAATATTTTTTTTTCTGTCATAAGTTCTCCCAGTTTAATCCGGGATTGCTTTGTTAAGTGGCTTTGGCATGCCCTTGTTGATGCCAACCATTCACTAAAATTAGTTTGAGACAAACACAAAATTCATACCCTGGCCAGGATTCAAACCTGTGATCAAACCTTTTTATTAGCTGGCAAGAATACTACTCACTCAGCTAACTCAGCCAGCCAATCATTGAGAAATACTAAATTGCTAAAATAATACTAAAATACAAAAAAATACTAAAAACTACTAAATATAGTTAAAAATGTTGATGCCATTTAATTTTTTTGCATGTTTCTTGATGGGTCCTATATTAGTTAAATAATGATTTATTATTACAACAAACATGCTGCTTATGTTTATGATGGGGTCCAAATTTTTTAAACTGCTGACAATTTTTAATGGTTTAGTTGGGATTTTATCCTCTTTATCTGGTTTGCAAAATCCATTAAATGGTGTTAATTCAAAGTATTTAATCAAATGTTTTGTATCAATTCTTGTATTCAAGCTCATGACACCAGCAGCCACTGCACCACCCTAAAATAAAATAGAGAAATGAGAATTTGATTGTCCTGAATCAGATTCATGATGGTAACAACTATGAAGTGAGAAGGTAAAATAGGCCGGAACATGAAACTATTAACCATTTACCTCTCCCCATTAAAAATGTAGAGAGGTTAGCATTAAAAAAAACTGTTTTTTGAATACCTGGTAGATAAATGTTTCTTTAATGTATATGATTACTTCTGTCCACATGATATACTTCTTAATTTAAACATCATGATTTGTAAATAATTTTGTTCTCTATATTCTTTGATGTGGCCTATACACTTGCCTAATGTATATATTTTACAGTGCATTGTGTTCCCTGGCCAAATAAATTATTATTGTGATTTGAGTTTTGGATAGTGGCAGGATGTTATCAGGACCATGACTAGTGACTCACATAAATGGATCAATCAGTATTGAAGTAAAGGTTTTCATGGGGTTTAATTATATTAGCTTATTAGTATTTTCACTATGTATTTTTATGCTGAAATATAAGTGAAGTGCTGGTAAAACTGTCATCTTTCAACATGAAGATACAGGCGAAAACCTGAAAAAACAAATTTCAGTTCTATCAATATATATTTTTAGCAAAAGTGAAAGTAGAAGGTTTTTCCAGGATTCCCTTCCTCCTTGACATTAAGTTTTTGGAAGATTACTTTCTTTTATGTGGCTATCAACCACCTGCAGTCTTTTACAATACTATCTTCTAAGGGAACTCTTTAGGCTAGATTCTCAATGGACAAAAATTAATTTTGTCTGCTGACTTTGCTTTCACCATGGAGAAAGTAAAGTCAGCAGACATCTAATGCAGTGTTTCCCAAACCCTTTCGAACCTTTGCCCCCCTTAGTTCTATAAACCTATACCTAATGCTCGCCGACTGTAACTTCCTTGTTTCTTTTCACCCTCCTAGACCAAAGCACTGTACTTTGGGAATCATTGATCTAATGCAAAAAGTTGGAAAGCAACCAGGCTACTTGATGTATTTGTGACCTCATACTCTTATTACTTCACATATCTTTTGGGATCACTGGACAGTTGGATCCCCTTCCTAGGCTTGGTTTGCTCACACTGTAAACATTCTGGCAGCCATCTTTTACCACTAGGCCTTTAGGGTGCATCATGTAGGAGTTATTTTTCTCTATTTTTTTCCTGATATCAATATAAAGTTTGGTCACTACCTGTATTATTATAGCAATGGAGAATCCAATAACATATGTTCAAAATATTTTTGAGAAATCTCACGATATTTTTGGGTGGCCCCACTGACTGACACTAGCTCAACAAAATGTGGGTAACTTATTAAAAAATAGAAGCTACATTTTATTGCAGTCATTTATAAAGTTGTTCACAGCCATAAAATTGGTATCATTTCAAGTGATACCAAGTCTTTAGATTGATTTATTACCTGAGCCACTAAGATTTTTCTCTCTTCATTAGATTGTGATATCAAATCACTCATGAAATATTCACCATATTTCAACTTCAATTTAGTATTCTGTCCATTGACAATTGGAGCCAAATCATCATGGTCTTCTTCTCTGAAAGGAAGCTAGGCGATAAATCATTTGCTGAACATTTATCTTTGAGTATGTACTTTTTCTGAAAATCTTTTTTTGAAATTTTTCTAATCATAAAGTGTAGAAGTAACATAGGTGTACAGAAGAACAATGTAGAACAAGAACAACAAGTAACAAAGGTGTAGAATAAAGCCTATAAATAACCATAAGCTCCATATTTTGAAGCAATTATTTAGATGATGTCTTAAATTTTTTCTGTGGTCTGTCTTAGTTGTCACAATTCTGATCTTCCAGTCCACTGATAATGGCAAACCAGAACTTACTATGCATTTTGCCATTCTTCATTATAGCTCTTGAGCAAATTCTCTGTGGGTGTCTTACCACTTTTATTCATTCCCTTCTCTCCTACCAGATAATATTTTCTGGTTAAGAGATTGCTATGGAAATGCCAACAAACTTTCACACACCAATCCAAGCTTCTCAAGAATTTTAACTTACTGATATTTTTGATGACCAAAAACTTAAAAGGTTAAAACTACTGCACTCTAAAAAAATTGAAAATTGGCACTCCAACTGGAGTCACATTAATGTACTAGCACATCAACATGAAATTATCAAATGACATGAAAAGTTACCATCAGACTTTTTTCCCATTTATAGTGACTACTCTAATGCAGAATTAGCATACATTTCAGAAAGTAAATACCCAGTCACATATCAATTTTTTTAATAAATTGGTTTCACAAAAAATACTAGTTAACTGTCATGTTACAATCACTGTCATGCATATAAGGTTAAAGGCACTTGTCAGTGTGGTTAATCATCGTTTATGTGACTAATAGATAATCTAAATGAGTTTTTTTCAAAAGATAAAATATCAATTTAGTATTTCATTATCCCTCATTAGGAGAAATATGCAGTTATATTTTCATAAAAATACACTGCTGGGTGGAAATTAGAAAATTAGTGCACCCAGTGAAGATGATTCAAACTGCTGAACCACAGCAAATGACCAACAGGATTTAAAATTTCATAATGAAAACATTATGCCTTTATAATAATTCTGATATATTCATAGTTTCATAAGAGTTTTAGTAGTTTAGTTCATAATAATTTAGATAATTTATTATGTGACACTTTACCCTGATCATTGAATGCAAATCCGGAAACAAAGTTTAGTTAATTAATTGTGTGTAGAATGTTATCACAGTATAATTATTTTATAATAAAATTGATCCAGAAAATAAAATAAAATATTTACACATTGAAATGAGAGAAATTAGTTGGTCAACTTTGACAAAACAATTGATGAAGTAATTGATGAAACCATTACAAATGTTTTGGTTTCAATGTATTAGTACTTATCTGATGTTGAATAAAAATCTAATTTAATATTCTGATTATAAAAAGATTAATAGTTTCCCTTTTGAAGGGATTTTTTGGCTACATAATTTATTTTTTAATAGAATTTTGTTAATGGTGAGTGACGCATGTGACACACATCATACCACTTTCACCAAAGCTCCATAGAGAAGTGTTTAGAGGATTCAACAATTGACAAATGGATGCTGGGTACAAATATCAGGTGATGCCTTAGAACACTCTTAGAATCTGCACAGTGCAATTTTCTATGTCCCCAAACAATGTGAGAAAATAAGCTGTCCAGAAGAGGAACTTCATTCCCTTATCTTGAATGTGTAAATTTTGAAACACCACAAATTATAGTTTAAGATGACTTCTACCATAATTTATCCATCCAAAACTTTAGTGTGATAAATAAAGCATGATTTAAAAATGTTTGCTGTATCAATTTCATACAGATTTATGGTTACCATTAAGTGTGAGTGGAACAACTTAGAAATGAGCCATGACTTCCTAATCACGTAGATGAGATCATCACTTAAAATCTGCCTGTGGAAGCATGAAAATTCTATGAATGGAACTGCATCCAATAGGGCTGATGTATCAGGACTTGGACATTTAATTTAAGAGATTTGTTGTGACACTATTGTAATTCAGTTACTTTTTTAGGATTCTTACCTAACAAGTTTTTTAAAGATTAAAGTTTTCTCATCAGCATGTAACATGAGACTGATACATATGATACTTGGAACATATTATTGATGATCATCAGTATGTATTAGAAAAATTAGAGGTCCTAATAGTTCCATGATTTACTGGGATTGCGGTGCGAATGTATATGTGCTTGCCTCCACATTGTAGCAATCCTTCAAATTTTCTCTTTTTTACAAGTGTGGATTTCATGTAAATAGTTCACTACCTAATACCCACAAATTTTTTGTCAAATGATTTTAGATTGTGGTGCATAAAAAAAGATAATTGGTCACAGTTACCATTCTGTCTAACAATAACACTTTTTTAGTAGAGGCTACCTCAGTGATAATTTTTTCAATAAAATCGGATCTATATTTCCATCATAAGGGTCCAAAAGTCTTATTAAACTTTTATTGAAAAGAGACAAAGATATTTGTTATAAAGAAAGTTTACAAAATTTGCTAAATACAATGAATGTATACTCACACTGCCATACGAATGATCAGTTTTGGAAAATATCTCTCTCTCAAACAGTAGTAAACTGTTTGACAGTTTGAAGACACCTCGGTACCTCTTGGCAACAACTTAATAAAATAATCTTCAAATATTTCACCTTAGAGAGATCAAAGGCATTAGATATACTCAATGAAATAAAATAATTCTTTTATGTATAAATGAAATTAGCCAAACTTACTAATAGTTATTCCTGGAGGAATAACCATTAACACATTTTCAATCTTCAGGCAGTTCAAAAATATTATTTCAATCAGAGGCTTTAGAAATATTAGTGAGCATTTACTATCCCAGGAAATGTGATGAATGAACATAGTGTTCCTATTTGTCATCCCTGAAATTCTGAAAAACATTAATTGCCATAATTTGTTCAAGTATTTAGTTAAAAAATATATATTCTTCTGGGGTCCTTCCATGTCTGTCCAAGGAAACCTGGAAGAAATATATCTTCAAACACTCTGCAGAAGTCTCATAAAAGTATTAAATTATTCATAAAGTGGTACCTTGAGATATGAGTGCCCTGACATACGAGTTTTTTGAGATATGAGCCATCGGTATGGTCTTGAGTTACGAGTCAAAATTTGAGATACAATATCAGCCTCTGTGACGTCACAGCCATATGGAGTAGCGAGCTGCTGCTCAGATTTGTGGGTCTTGCACGTTCAATTCACATTTACCTTGCTGCAGAAGCATTTCTGTCATGTTGTTTTAAATTAGTATTTTTTTGGTACATGCAGTTATTTAGCTAATTTATTTTCATATAACTATGAGTCATAAAAAAAGTGTAAAGAACAGTTGTAAGAAAAGAAAAAAAGGTGAAATCCAAGGGATTAAAACTTTAGGTAATGAGAAAGGTGTAAGAGCAATAGACATGGCATTAAAATTATTTCAAAGCTACACAACTCTGTCCATGAAATGATGGAGAATCTGCTGTTTTTATGTTTGATAGAGAATCAGCTTGCTGGAGACACTGACAGAAACTAATTTGCGAGAAGGCATTTATGCAGATTTGCTACAGCAGAGCCCAGGTACTTCTGTACAGGAGCAGTTCAAAGTCAGATGGAGTTACTTCTAATATTTCCGAGGACGGACTTCTTTTCACTCTGTTGTCAGGCCTGATTCTGATAGAACTCTGATTCTAAGGTAGCAGATTAATTTGTAAAAACCTTTGCTTAATTGATCAAAGCCAAACAATACATCCAAAAAGTGTTCAACTGTAACCAGACAGGGGTCTTCTGGAAGATGATGCCAAACAAAACTTACATAATAGCAGAAGAAAAGAAGATGCCAGGTCACAAGTCCATGAAGTTGACTCTCGCACTGCTTACAAATGCAAGTGAGTGAATATGGTCAAACTGCTGTTCGTATACCACTCAGAAAACCCCAGAGCCATCCAGACACATTAGGTTTTAAAAGAGAAATTACAGGTTATGTGGAGGGAAAACTCAAAGGCGTGGGTTCAAAGGAAGTTTTTTGTGGAGTGGGTCAAGGTCAAGTTTCAGACTTTGTTGAAAAGAAAGTCTGAAATGGTTGCAACTGGTTATGCAGCTGCACTATTTAATGACACTTGTGAAACTCATTTCAGAAACATTCTAAAAGGGAAAAAGGAATAAAGCTCCTTGAACAGGTTTCTATTGAATCGCCGTGAAGATGAAAGTGATGAAGCCATGGCAAAAAAAAAGGAACTACTGAAGAAGAAAATAAAGTTAAGCAAAAGTGAGGGGAAAGAAAATATGAATATACATGTACCATATGCTAATTGGGTTTGCCAATATCTTTTTTTTTCTTTAAATTATTTTTTTATTGTTTGTATACAATATTTGTTCATTATAAATATATGTATTTCTCTTATGTTGAAACATTTAACAAAAAATTGGGATGATATTTTGGGGGTTGGCATGAATTAATCACATTTCAATTAATTTCAAAGGGGAAAACTGATTTGAGATATGAGGATTTTGACTTACAAGCTCGGTCATAGAACAAATTAAACTTATATATCAAGGTACCACTGTACATTCAAGGAAATATGTTATACCAGGGTAAAAAATTAAAATAATTCTTTTAATCTGTAAATTACAAAATATATCAATGTAGTCAGGTATGCAATCTTTTTTGATGTTTCTACCATCTGCTAAGTTAAAGTTGGCCCAGAGAATAAATACAAACTAATGACATACAAAAGAAGATACAGTGAGTATTGACCAAAGTAAATGAATCCAGGAGGAATTTATGATTTTTAGTTGTGACAGTATCATATCATCAACAAAGGAAAAGAAATCACAGGAGACTTCAAAGGTTAGAACTGGATCTCTCTTGGACATTAGCTTGATATCGAGCATTGTGACACAACTGGACTAGGTACACACATTGCATACAATCTGATGCCAGTTCCCTCTAACTTGGGCTGCATGGACTGCTTCACTCAGCTTGAAGTTGGTGAGGGTCTTAATTTGATCTGTTAGTCTTAACGATGGCCGACATTGCTTCCTTTTCCCCAGACCTTGTCCTCAAGCACTGTCTTCTCTAAGCCATTTTGTCTATGTGACTGAAGAATTTGAGGCCATAGAGCTGAATTGTTGTCAGAGATCAGCCTCTCTCTGCAATTTTCAATTGAGCTAGAATGGAGGTGTTAGTTCTTCTCTCCATCCATGATATGCATTGCATTCTCCATTAACAGTACAATTCAAACCCATCAATCTTTTTGCATATGGTGGCTGCAATCACCCAAGACTCCAATCCATAGGTCAATATAGGGAAAACCATTGATTGAACTAGTCTAATTTTAATTGACATGCTGATTCCTCTGTTCTTCCATATTTTTTGCAGCTTTCCAACTGTTTTTTTGATCATCACTATTCTTCACTTGACTTCCTTTTCACTGCCACCCCTATTTGACAGCAGGACACCCAGGTATACAACTTCTTTTTTTACCAGTATATCATGAATGAAGTTTACTTGATAGTTGGAATCTCTGCTTATCACCATAAGTCGACAAATCATTGAAACTGACTGTTTTTTCTGTTATTCTGTGGAAATACCGACAAGTGACAACCACTATTTGTTTCAGGATAATGAAATGTTTAGATGATTATGTGGACAGGGAATTTAGAAAATATAAAACTGAAAATAAAGACAGGAAGCAGATATCATGTCTAAGCCAGGTGAGATGGAAGCTTATTGGCAATTATTGGAGTTATATGTTATACAATGTATATCAGAGTAATTTGATGGTGTGGGAAGGAAATACTGTAAGAAAGGTGGGAGGACTTCAAAATAGGGATGAAGATCGATGTAGAAAATAAAAAATACCAAATAATCAAAAACCCCTGGGTAGCAGCAGAAATAATTATTAGGAAGATTGAAGACAATGAAATAGAAGAATGTAAGAGTAAGGAGAAGTAAATTCAGAGGGAGAAATAATAAATTATGGTGAGGGATTGAGGGAGCAGTATCAGGATATACAGTCAAATCTCGTTACTATGCCACTATGCCACTCTCCCTATTATACCACTTTTGATCGGTCCCGACAAAATTCAATACAAAATAAATTTACTATGCCACCCCTTATTCTCGCTACTATGCCACTATTATGTAACTGTTAAAAGGCACAAGTCGTGAAAAGTCTGTATTTCTGCACAATGCTCGATTATCACACTCACGGCCCCAAGGGCAAAGTGACGAACTACAGTCCAGCTGCGCACAACCCAATACTTATGCGCATAGTCAGACTTTGTCAAGGTCAAACACCCTATTCTTCTTCCCGACGCCAACTACAACAAGCCAATCACAACACGCACAGCGACAAGCCTGCAACCCTAGCTCAAAAGAAACACACAAAAGCGTGAGCACACAAACAGACATGCAGGCTCTCACACAAGTGTGTGATCGGCTAGACAAAGAGCAACGAACTTGAGAAAATTAAGCTGTTTTCACAAACCCTCGTTACCATGCCACTCTCACTACTATGTCACTCTTGCTCGGTCCCGACAGGTGGCATAGTAACGAGATTTGACTGTAGACAAAAATACCTAGACATAAAAATTGATGTGCTAATACTGTATGGTGAGGGATAAAAACAAATTATTATTTCTGCAGCAACCTACTGCCTACTATTTTTAACATCTCTACTGACAATCAAAAATAAGAGATCTTGCCTCGACAGGGTATAGCTTAGTTATGCTAATAATTTAAAGTTAATTATCTAAATATTTTTAAAAATCTAACACTGTGTCACCTGTATAAATCCTTTGCCCAATACATCCAATCCCAAGGTGGGACGGTAGAAACATTTGGATAGTTTAATAATGCGACATGGGAAATTAATTTACCATCAGGATCTAATTGGCTAATAGAAAAGTAAGACCTCTCTCTGTAAAGGAAATAGAGTATACACAAGAACAGTTAGGGCAATGAGTGTAACCATAAATTAAAAACTATTTATTTATGCATTATTGAGTCTTTAATTGAAAAAAAAACAAGTTATACAGATCAATTCCAGGTGTTGACTCACATTAGTCTAGCTATATCATCATTGTCAAATATCTGTTCTGTTAGATGCCCATTTAAGTTCATTATAGCAGAAATATCAGAAAGAGTATTTCTTCTCCATGCTCTTACGTAGGGACATTTACAAGTGAGCTGTTGAAATTAAAAGAGGGAAAATGAAAACTACAGAAGAAAGATATAGTGGTTGGTTAAAAAGACTTACCTGAATTAGGTTTATTTTTTACTCTGAATAATTATATTTTTTTAATCATTTAGTAGTCTATCAATGCTTTATCTATCTTGTATATAATGCTAAATTTGTGTAACCACATTTGAAAAAATAAATAGTATTCTATTTTATAACTATCAGCTATAATTATATGATACTATAAAAAGTAGGAATAATATTACTTCAGGCTCCATTTCTTTCTCAAATTATAAATTTTTCTGGAATAAAAGATTCTTCCTGATAAGTAATCCCCTAAGCTTGTATACATAAAGTATGGTATAAGATAACTGACAACAAATTAGCATGTTTATAAAAACCTAGCAACCAAATATTTACACATGCATAAATAATGACAAATGATAATTCCTTGTTCATATTTCCGTCCTATGAGATTTCACATAGACTCAATTACATTGTCATTTAGGTTTCTTGCAATTGTATTAGGTTTAACAAACAGGCCATATCGTGAAAAAAATAATAAAAAGCATGAAGATACCGAAAAATCTTCCCTTTTTTTTACACATTGATGAAGATAGAACTTTCCATATGAACATGGCTTTAAATAGGAATAAGCAATGGATTACAAATTTAAATTCAAATGGCTTACAGGAACCAAGTTAAGACTAATCAAAGATTCAAGAACAGTAATATAAAAGCTGATACCCTGCCCAGAGCAGATATGGTTTGGATTGCAGGTTACTAATATTGACTCAAATACCATTTAAAGCAACTAAAAAGGAAATTAATCTTCCAAGAAATGGCATCTAAATACATTGAAGATGGCGTCCTTAAATGACGAGGTGCTTTGTCACTCTTGTGATTTACCAGTAATTCCACAGGAAAAAGCCCTTCCCTGTGATTCTTGTTCTGGTATTTTTCATTATAAGTGTTCCGGCTTAAATGATATTTGTCTCAAAGTCCTTAATGACTTCAATTACATACATTGGAAGTGTTTTTCCTGCC
>WURS02450102.1:0-14255 GCA_011762765.2 Rhinocypha anisoptera
GTCTCGCCCCACCCCATTACCCTCCCTCGTGGTGGGGATAGAATCCGCCTTCCTTCAGGCGCACACGCCCCTGCCGACCGGACTTGGCCTGCTCGGCTGGGCGAAAGTCCTCCCCCTCTTTCTTTCTCTCTCTCTCTCTTGATTAGGGCAGACTGCTTTGCTAATGTCACGTGGGGATACGTGGGGAGATAGAGACGTTTCGACCTAGATTTGATCGATGGATGAGTAATAAATTTTTCTGACCGTGGTGGATTCATCAGACGAGTCTTGAATAAATTTGATGGAAACGTTAAGTATTGGTTTTCTTTTCGTATTGATTTTGCTTTCCTTAGAATATGCGTCAAGTCCTGGTACCTGTCCGCGAAAGTGTTGCTCGAGGAATGAGATGAAAAGGAAAGATCCGCTTTTTTTTGGAAAAAATCTTTGATACAGGGAATAAAAGACAAATTGGAACGATCGAGAATACTCGGATACTTGGTGCTGGGGAGGCGAATCAAATTCCAAAGTCGGCTGATATTAATGCTAAACTGTTCGTTAGCAGAGGCACCAGGACAAAATAAATGATCTCAAGCACACATTTAAACTTAAACACTTCTTATTTCCTTACAATTGAGAGACACATTACCGTCGACATTTGTCATTGATTTGATGTTTAGTTCACCCAAACTGACAATTATATAATGGTGTCTTAACATTATTTACCGCGGGTAGGCTTTCAGGATCTTGGTAAGCTGCGGTAAGATTTTTCGTGTTGGGTATTCCTTGTTTCTCCTTCAGTGAAGCTTGTATAATTCATCAGAGGAGCCTCTGATGTCGCGAACGAATGGCGTCACGCAAGGAGAAGGCGAGTTTGACCCACCATGACATTTTGTGACATGGAAGGGAGTGGGGGTTTACCTCTGTGTGGCGTCACGGCAGGCACTCCTTGATGAATTACTTTAAGCATTCCCGTCTCGTTTCCTCGCAAGTGGTGAGTGAACTTTTCAACAGAAATTGAAAACTACTGTTGGCTGCTGCTATAATGTATTCCTCGTGCGCTTCCACAGATTTTTCTCTTCTTGCATCGTTTGCGTTTATTTTACATTAGTGCATCCAGCGGATGTCACATAAATTGAGACTCGGGCACATTTAATCCTATTTAAAATGAAATAACGTAACTTTTTAATTTCACAACATCCTCAGGAGTTTTTAAAAATGCAAAGAAAGGAATTTATCCCACAGAGTTACGGCATAAACTATTGTTACACTCATTTTAATCATCAAACTAATACCAATATATTTTATTGATTTTATGACAGGATGCTGAAGACATAAGCATAGAGTGGCATAATGATCTGTGGTAGTGGACCACAGAATATAATACCATTTGCGCTCGCCCCTGCAGTGCTTGTAAATTTCTTTTTGTATCAATTAATGAAAAATCACGGGGTTACCTCACTGACTGTAATCTATATTAAAATCGATGGTTTCAGGCGTCACTTGACGGAATTTCTCCAGCATGAAAGTTCTTTCATTTCATTTCAATCTAAATTCAGTTTACGTTTTAGGATTCGGGGTCTTCAAAAGGAGTAAACTTACTCCTCAATGGTTAGGTGGCTCTGAAAGTCCATTTAAATGAAAGGCCACGAAAGAGAAGAACTAGGGACGATCGTGCGAGACAAGACTGAGAGGCTTGGCCGTGTTTTAATCATTTTAAGAGAGATTGGGATATTAAATAAATTGTAAATTTTAAAATATGTATTAACTTCCTTAATTATTAGGAAAATCTGATTATCAGGGGCAACCTAGGAGCTCTCCTGGGAGATGACCCTGAGATCCTTGGCCACGTTTGGAATATTTTAGTGTTTTTAAGGTATTTATTTGATTTTTATACCATACGCTTTTTAATCTGCATATAGTATTGCAATATAAATAGTATGACCTTGTAAAAATATTCCTTGTTACTCTAATGTATATACGTGGTGCAAAGTGACCTTAGTCGTCGACACTCTCTAATATCCTTATCTAAAATATCTAATACTTTCACTGCTACTTCAACCTTTTCTTATTTGGTGAATCTGCCCTCGGACAGGTATCAAGTTAACTGCTCCCTTCATTTTGTCCTTTCCTGTGATGTCCCCCTTGCCTGTTCATACGTTCTTCTCATCTTTGTGTTCGTCATCAAATGCTGTCTTTTTCTTCCTCTCACCCTCTCTTTCCTTAAACCTTTCCCCCTTTTCACCAAGCAGTCATTTCATAGAACATGTCCCATCCAGTTCCCTTTCTTCACCATCTCAAAGTATTTCTTCTTTCAT
The DNA here is from genome assembly GCA_011762765.2 of Rhinocypha anisoptera. Taxonomy (NCBI): domain Eukaryota; kingdom Metazoa; phylum Arthropoda; class Insecta; order Odonata; family Chlorocyphidae; genus Rhinocypha; species Rhinocypha anisoptera. The sequence continues at coordinate 2,295 of WURS02450102.1, forward strand.
TTGTTCTCTCTATCACTTGTTCATGCTTTACTTTTTCAGTAAAAAGAATCCTTTCCATTCTTCTCCTATAGCCACACTTCAAAACCTTCCAAGTTTTTCTCCTCTCTTCTACTCACCGTCCATGTTTATGCTCCATACAACACTACACTCCAAGTAAAACATTTTGCAAGTGTTTGTCGTAACTCTATCCTAATTTTATTGGTTGTTACTACTCCTATAAAATCTTGACTATTACTGTAACAGGTCATCAATTAGGCACTGCCTGATACATTTCCGACTTTTATTACGTGGAAATATTGAGGAACCACTACGATTCTTATTTACCTTTTTGTCCGTTGTTTGTATGGAGAGGTCTATCGTGGCATGAGATATAGTTTAGACTTGATAAATTATGATGAATAAATATCCTCAAAGGAAATAAGTCGAGGATAAGGGTAGAATGCTATATAGGAAAGTTCATAAATATCCAATGATCCGCACGATACGCCATTATTTTTTCCGATTATTTCCGATATAGGATTTTACTGTGGTGCATGTGCCAAAAAGGAAACAAATATTTTACACTGATAGGCATATTTTGCCACTTGATTAAACATTCTGAAGGAAAAGAAAAAAAAATGATGCCAGAGTTGAAGTTGATTGCATATCCCTTTTCCACAAAACGATACTTAAACCATTTACACCTATAATAATTCCGCGACCACGTTTAAGCTGGATTTATTATAGGCGGATTATAACCTTTCGCTATGAATCGGAAGAAAGCTCTGTGATCAATGAACATCAAAAATGTTACGAATACTTAGTCCGAAAAAAAATTCAACAACATAAATTTTAGTGGTTAAAGTAATAGATTGCCACTACCACAGTTCTCAATCCATTGGTTTGATAGATCAGAGGTCACCTAGTACTAGTATGGCTTGTCAAAAATCACACATCAGGGTATAGTAACAATTCCTTTACCTATGCTGAATACGGTTTTCCAGGAAAACCTGGTGCCCAGAAAATCACTCATTTGGGTTTAGATGGAGGTGTCCAGAGGAGTCAACGAGGCGTGAACCCGGGCCTTCAGTAGCCAAGTGCGCTACCCACTGGACTACAATGATCTCAGTACGTATGGGGTCGCATATTTACAGAATAATGTATATGGAGAGGAGTCTTTTGAAATCTGCCTATCGTGTTGCTTGCTGTGTTGTCATGGGAAAGTCATGCCGTGACGTTTCAATGATTGGGAAACTCAATCACGTGGCAAGTGGCGATCATTATTTTAATTAAAGCGGTTTACGGAAGATTTTTTACGTCAGTAAGTCAATTTTAGTATTTTAGAATTCTTTCTCTTAACCATAATTCTGGAGTCGGTAGGCAAATAAAATTTGGCATATATTTTTTTTACGGCCTAGTGCTCTTGCTGATGCCAATCAATAGTATTTTGCTTTAGACAAAAAAAATGCTGTGGGTGGAATTTGAACGACCTTTGGGTTAGTTTCTCTGGGTAAACCTATGAGACTAACCAAACCGGCAGTTTTAACATTTTATGCAAAAAAAATTAAAACCCTTTAGCAACATGACTGTTCTGCGGCCGTACACGTATTTCCCCCTTAATTTAAAGCTTTAGGCTTTACCTGTTCTTATGATGTTCTTTATTTTTATTTCATTCTTTATTTTTTCTGTTTTCACTTTTAAAAAAATATTTGTGCTAGTGAAGGCATTCCCCTTTTTTGTCGATGCCATTGACCCAGAGGTATTTCCTCATTTTCTGGAGTTTCAGAAGTGGTTTATCAGCCACAAAAGTGCACCGAAGCCCTATCCTTCCATGGTCAAACTCCCGTAAAGAGCCTTAGTATTTGTTACCAAAGTCACGGTGATGCATTCCTCAGTTATTACGTCTCAGTACATCCAACATCGAGGAAAACACGCAGTAAGTAGGTAAGACTACTCTCAACCAACAAGTATGTCATTAACATGTTCCTTCAATCCGAAGATTGGCTTGCAGCAGATTGCTCCAAAAAAACAAAACAACCACCTTTAAACCTTTTCACACCCCTGTAGTTCCTAACTCTACCATTCTCCATCAATCTGTCTCATAAATTACCCTTTCCCAATACGGTTCTTCACTCATTTTCAATTAGATTTTCAAGAACTATCATGTCTCATTGTATATAATATTACTTTACAACTTATTTTAATTATACTGTCATGCTAAGATTCCTTGTCGAGGCTCTTCGGAGTAATTCTGCATTGTTTTTTCTCTATTGATTATCAAATAAAGGAGGCACAACCAGTCGCATGGAGCTCAGCCACCTTATTGCCCACCATATTTGCAGTTCGGAGATTGGTTTATCCATCTGGTTTCTCCTATTGATTCACCCACTGGACAATACTTTAGTCTATGGTATTACCCTGCATGCCGCCGCAAGGGTCTGTTGCAGTGGGGTGAGCCTCCAACATAGATGTCCTCCCACATACTAGTGCTAGAAACTATTCATACAGAAGGAAACTACTAGCAAGCAAAACATTATTCACTATTTCAGCTCTCCAAGCTATCGCAGCAACAAGTATTGTGCTGTCGAAATTTGTCCTTGCAATTGATATATGCTGATTTACTGTATATTACGGCTTCTATACGGTTATAATTTATTTTTTCATTGGAATTTTGGCAAATTTCATTGATGTCGAGAGAAAGAGGTCGATATTCAGACTTGTATAGCGAGGATGAAATTATCTTCTCTAGTCTATGTACGGAGTTCTTTAATTTGTTCGGAGTTTCTTAAAGGTCCTCATTTAACCAGAGGGGTAACGGGTTAGGATCTTCATTTCCTTGTGATAAAGAGCAGGGTTTCCCCTTCAACCCCGCGAATCGCAATTACAGTAGCATCATCTCTGGCTATCTTATCTTATGTCTTTCTGCCCAGATAGGATCCGTCACGAAAAATTAGCAATTTCGCGATAAACATTCGCGTGTAATCTGAGCGCGCTTCAGACTATTATGTGCTCATTTGAAACCGGAACTACCTAATTGGGATAAGATTTGGAGAGATGCGGGGAACTCCACAACCCAGGGAAAATTTTTTTAAATCCTAGCCTATTGTTGTTGGCATTGGGTCAACATGCGGGATTATATACCTAAAGTTTGAGTAATTTTGTGTGTGTATATGTGTGTATGTGTATATATATGTATGAGAGTATATATGCAAATGAGTGTGTGTATATATATATACACACATATATATATACAGGTGATTTTTTTGTATATCGAGGAATTTGGCCAATTACAAACTACAATTCACTCCATTGCAGAAGTTTCGATTTAATTATAAAAAACATCAGGACTATAGAAGGATGGGGGTGGAAACATAAACAAATACATAAAACGTTTTATATGTTTCTTTATATATATATATATATATCCTTTATTTATTAACATTTATATCCTACATAGGGCCATTATTGTACAGTATTATCGGGTTTCTGAGCGCCATGACTCATTTTAGTGTATGGTTTGAAAACACTTCTGTCTTGCTGTTATTTAGTGTTGGACAATCGAGAGACTCACACTCAAGTTCCACTATTAGTAGGAAAAGAAATTCATCTAAGTCCAGCCATAATTATTCTAAAATTATTTCTTGTCTAAAAACGCTTCTTATTTTGTATTTATAGGTATTATTATTTATTATTTTATAATAATAACAAGGTCGTGGTAGTGGGTAGAGTGCTTGGCTACTGACCGGGGGACCCGAGTTCGAGACCCGGTGACGACTCCGGACACCCCCAGCTAACCCCATGCTGAGTGGTTTTTCGGGTGCCACATCTTCGGGGAAAACCACAGGCGGCACAGGGAAAGGAGCTGGCCCCTCTACCCTGATTTGTGAATTTCCACACGCCGTGGGCTTAGTCCTAGGTGAGCTCTACCCTCGCTTAACGTACCATCCTTCGGGTTGCATACTGTGGTGGAGCAGAAAATATGTCGTAACAGTGGGGAAAAATCCATGACAACGTCATGACTGCTGCACATAATGCTTCTCATGATTTTTGATCAGGGTATTTTAATTGACAACATGACATTCTAAAGCAATATAATACGACTTTGATTATACTAATGCTAGGGTTACTTTGTTTCGTATCAGCGAGTCACGGAGTTCATTGTGTGGACACTAGCACTACATTATACTTCCCTAGGAACCCGAACGCACGTATCCATGGAACTTTGCCTTCGTTACGTAAATACTTTCCCAGACTTTGAGGTTTGGAAATGGAGTCGGCGCGCCTGATTATCAGGATGAAATTCCAAACACTGAATAAATAACTCGAGCACCGCGCGCCGCGCAATCGATTTGACGTCGTTGTGACTCACTTGAGGTGATGATGCACATTCGGCTGGAATAGAAGGAACAGCGCGGAAACGGACCTCTGTCCTCGGCCCGAGTAATAGCTCAGGCATTCGGCGTTTTCATTGGCCGCTCTCTTCTGCCCCTAGCTCCGGTGCGGCCCGCCTCTCATCTCCGTCGGATGATGTAGATCTATTTCGGGGGGTTTCATTCCCGGACGTCAATCGGCACATGGCCCCTCGAGATATCGCACGATGCCAGTCGTCGCGAGACCGGATGCTTCCCTCCCTGCGATCCTTTATTCAATGGATCCTTTGCTCAAGAAGACGGGGCGCGGAATCTGCCACCGGCCATCGAGCACGACGCCCGTTTTGCCGGGCGGCGAAGAACTTCCTCCCACGCAAGCAGTGTGGGGGGAATGCAAGGAGGGGGAGGAGACGTCGCTAGCGTTAAAAATATATATTTTTTCTTTCCACTTCCGCTCCCGATGTTGTTCTCATTGAGTGATCTGCAGCGTCCTTCTGCACCACCAACTTTCAATGCCAGGCGCTCAAATCTTTCCCGAACGGGACGGAGGCAGGGATTCACGGATTCAAAAGGGAGTTTTGACATGATACGTAGCCAACCGACATAAAAGTGGGCCTCATGTTCGAAGTTAATTTTTGACCTACATCCATTGCGGTTCTCAGCCGTGTAAGCTACGCACAGCTTGGCGAGGAAGACAGCGAAATTTAATGAGTCCAATTTCAATTGAAGAGTGTATCATTTTCGTCCTCCTCTTGAGCGCGTAAACTTAAAACGAATGAACCCTTGGGCATATGAGTACAAGTCTGGCAGTACGTGTCACTGGTAAATTTTCTGGGAAATTTAGACCGTTTAACAGGGGAGGGCTCCGAATTTGGTTATTTCATTTTGTTGGTAGATAGTTACCCTCCACAACATGGAAACCTAGAATAACTCAAGGACTTGACTAAAGAGAAAGTCAGAATATGAAAAAAAATAGCTTTTTTGACTAGAGTCATATGTTTAGCTAATTAATGTTTTTTAATACCGATAGTGACATTGATAAAACAGGTATAATGGTTTCAGAGTATATTCCGATGTAATTGAAGTTTAATAGTTTGTACAATTACTAGTGAAGTAAATTGCTAGTAAAGACTAATTCATTTAATCATGTTCCCTCCCTAAATGAATATTTATTTTCAGAAAAGGTGTGGTGGTTTAATTATGGCGTTTCCTTATTGTTGCAAGCCCTAAGGCAAGTTGAAATATTCATTTACCACGTGCGAAACCTCAAGAAATTATGAATAGGAAAGGCTTAACGGTACAGGAAAGGAAATTTAAATGATTGTTTTAATGTTTTCAATCAAATTAACGAACGGTGTGGTTATAGAGCCACTTTATTAACTCACGAATAATATTTATTGTTTAGTTTAAAAAAAGGAGCCTGGATTCTTCTACCGTGGAGGGAAAAGAAAATGCAAATACAATTGTGAATCAAAAATTAACCCTAACTTGAACAAAAAATTAAAAATCACGTTGCTATCCGCCGTGATGTTGTAGTACTCTGTGCCCAAGCATACGGGATCATGGCAGGGAGGTCTTCTTGTTGTCACCTGCACTGTGGCATCAGCCGACCAAAATAAACACGGCGTCTTCCTTAGAGACACGCTCAAAGAAAAGTTGAGCGCCGTGATAAGATTTCTAAGTAGTGGAGGAAAAACACTTATTTATGTGAATAAAATGTTGCTGATGCTGAGTGACGAAAGTTGTTTATTTGTAACAATATTTTCCACAGAAGACTTCCAAGTGGTCTGATATGTATTTATACATTTTGTATCTCGCTCCTGCCTGCTGGCAAACTCCGATTGCGCCTGACGACGTTGTTTATGGTCATCTGACGTGAGAACCGGCAGACCTTCGGATCATAAAGTTATTTCAAATTTTTATTTTATTTTATTTATTTATTCAAGTTTAAATTTCATCCAACAGTGCCAATAAACTGGGAACAATAATATAATAATAATACATAATTAATCAAGAGTCGTATACATTACATAAACATTTTTTGGTGGTATTTACATATACAGTTCTATTACCAAACAAGTTTACAAGTTGTGAAATGTCATATCTTTCACAGATTCTATTAACAATGGCATTTTCCCCTTCATTTGTCCTGACTGTCGGCTTTGAAAAGGACCTATGACTTCTTTGGTGAAATACTGGAATATGGAAATTAATATTTTCCAATAATATACTCTCTTCATCATTATTTACAATGTCAAATAAGAATTGGAGCTCAAATTTGTTGCGTCTTTCCGCTAGGCTCTCTAGTCCAAAAATCTTGAGTAATTTAACGTATGGTATATTGTTGTCTCTAACAGGGTAAGTGCCAAAACGCCGAAGATACAGTGCCCTCAGGAACCTTTTTTGTACACGTTCTTACATAATGCAGCTGTTTTTGTAGGATGAACAAATTTGTGTAACAGTTTGACTCGCTTCCGTAATTACGTAGCTATGCGTGCCATGCATGGTCGCGACCGTTGTTAAGGGGTGGTCCAGTGGGTCAAGAAGAATCATTTCCGTTTGAACTTGAATGTTTTCGTGCGTAACTGGATGAGACCTGTCAAAACGAGACACGGTGTAGGGTATAACTGGCTCCAGGCTTTCTCAGGGCTAACTCCACGCCGAACACATTCAGGTAGGCCAACAGCGGTATCGTTCCGTTGGGATTTTACCCCTAGGGAATATAGGTTCGAAAGGGCCGGAATGTAAAAGCTATTAACGCCCTGAGGACAATGACTGAGTCAGCCAACGAAAGGTCGACAGCTGAAGCCCTAGCCCGATGGAAAACTACCGAAGGCTTTACCACCCTTTTTGTGTTCTCTCCTTAACGAAAACGCCGTAGAATACACGTTTTAACTCCTTTATTTGTTTTCACTGGTTATGTGAGCTGCTTTACCGTATCAATAATAAGAAAGGTAATTTTACACCGACTTTTAGTTGCTTTGATACGATATAAGGAATAAGGAAGACTAAAAAAATTTCCAGTGTGTTTCTATCTGGAAACTCTTCTCTTCTTAATCATTTGCTTAGCTGCGAAGACGAAGGGCCATTTCTAAAATGCATCTGTTTTTCACCAGTATTATTTTTGCAATAACGTCAATTCTTCCATTGATTATTACTTATATCTTATCAAAAAGACTGATGCTTCTATTATTTACTCATTTATTTCAATTGCTCCCTTTTTAAAAGAGGTGTCACCTTTGCTTTTGACCTATTGTCGGGGATTTTCCTTGTTTTCACGTTTTGTTAAATATTAGTTGCGGTATTTTAAGGCGTATTTCTAAGCATTCCTCTGAATATTTACCGTTCAGTATTGATTCCGTCTATTCCCGCTACTCTTATATTCTATAAATCCTTAATTACCTCGGCCATTTCTTCAAGAGAGTCTGTAGTCTTTAGTAGTATCTCCGTTTTCTGGAGGTTTATTTTAATAGTATAGATTTTTATGATGAATGAAGGGTAATCTACCGGTCAAGGTAGGTTTTTTTTATGAGTCTCAGGTTAGATCTTCTATTCCTGCCACATATTAACTTAAGCCCTCTTCAAATCTGCATAATTCCCACCACCTATCATTCTATCAAAAATCCCTATTCTCTTCCTACCTGTACCTCCACCTATTACAGCAATCGCATCACGATTTCATCTGCCTCTTCTAAACTTACCTTCACCTAGGTTTTCTTCTGCCATTCTCTCCAGTCTTTTACTCATGATTCTTAGGACTACATCCGCTGCATGCGGTATAAAACCAATTGTTTTATAGTCCTCATATTTTGCGGATTTAGTTTTATTTGCTATTGGAATTAATATCGACCAGACGAGATCTTCCGGACAATTTACCTCATCTTAAATTGCTCTAATTAACTTATACAGCTTCTTCCCCCCTACTTATCATAAGCCTCAACTAATTTTTAAGCATACCTCATATATAGTATTAATTTTTATATTACCACTTTGGTCACCACATGGGAGTTTTCACTGCTTTCTAAGGAACAGAATATCATTCACTGAGGAGGCCGTCACTCGGTGGAATTCCGTTAACTATGACAATAATAAAATATATTGGATTTTGCATGGAAATATTTCAAATTTTTGACAGGACCAGTTTTGACGGATTACCGTCATCCTCTGGTGACGGTAATAGGTCGAAACTGGTCGAATTAAATCATTCTGTGGAAATACATCTAAGCAAAATCCAACTTATTTTATTGTTGTCAAAACGAATATCGACCTTGTACATAATCTTCAATATTTGTGATTAGGCTGTCGAAAGATTCTTAATGACCTTTCTATGTTAAGTTTTTTCATCTAATTTTTAAAAATTAATGTAGCTTTTTTCTCCATTTTAACTAAATTAAGTTTTTCTATAGCTCATTCTTTTCTTTCACCACCTTTTCGATATCTTCTCTCCAAATCTTTAAGAATTTTTTTCTTCTGTATTTCTTATTTATTTCAAGACCTTCATATGATATTTTGCATACAGCATTTTCGATGTTATTCCATTTATTCTGTATAACTTTCCGTTTATATTAGCAAAGGTATTATCATAGATAATGGCAATAATAGATAATAGCAAAGGTTATACCATAGACTAAAGAATACTAGTATTCTTTAGTCTATGGTATTATGTAGTGCCAAGTTTATCTTTGTTGAAAAGCTATTTTTTTCTTTTTGTAATAGTTAAACTTCATAGTTTGACTGATCTTTAGTATTATTTGCATTCCTACATCTGGTATATATTTCAATCTCTCATATAAGAAGATCTTGTTCTGAGCCAATATCTTAACCCCTATATACACCAGTGTCATTAATTTGAGCAGCTAATTTTTTTTGTGAATGTGTACTCAAAAATTGATCTAAACCCTCTTTGAGCCCATGTTTACTCGTGAATGCTTCTTTTCTTAAGGAGTTTGTATTGGATCTTCAGTTCATTGAAGCTTATACTATCTCTTAACACAATCTCCTCTCCAAACACGTCTATAAAATTGGCAATAGTTCTATTACCAGCTCTTGCATTGAAGTCTCCTGATGTGGTTACCTTTTATTTACGAATCTGTCTACAAACTTTTGTAATAAACTGCAGAATTGGCTTTGTTTCCTACATTTTTACCTTCCTCCAGGGAAATAGATATATATTTAGGTAAGAGATCTTCTTAGTTGTTTCAAGCGTTTAAACATGATTCTATCTGTGGCGTACTCACAGTTCTTAATCCTACTTTCTAAGGCCTCTCTGATGATAATTGACCCTCACTTGCTGGGTCCTCGTTATTGATTAACCCCACTGTAAAACATTTCATAATTTTCCACATACTTGATAGCTTGAAAATTCTTCTTTATTTCATAAATCAAGGTTATGTCTCCGTTAGCGTATATATCACTGCTCTTGCCAGTTCAGTTTCTTTATCAGTTATGGATCTAACATTCCAAGATCCTATAATTTATTGTTCATCAATCCAATTCCTGTCAGTATTTCTGTCCAGTCCGTTTCTATAGAATACCGACCCAATTCCGAGGCTATTTAGGTTTCTGATAGTAATGAAATCTCCCCTGGCCGTGTCGCGGGTACTGAGCAGGGACGGCTTAGTGCCGGATGGGGCAATCGTCTTAGTGCCGCTGAGCTTGCACGGGGTTCATTCCGGTCTTTATCCCTTACGCTCATCCCCTTGAGCCGCTGTTGCGAAAATCCTCACCCTCCTTTTAGATCATTGGCCAGTTTTCTTCTGTAATCCTAGGCAGTGGTCATTAATGTGTGCTACCATCCGGATGGACCCAAGGAAAGTGCTACTCCTCGGGGTCTTCCTCCCTCATCTCTTGCGATATAAGTCCCGGACTTCCCACCAGCAGTGGCGGAATTTCCAGTTTTGAATGTGAGATTGATATTTTAAGCTGAATATTATTTCACACGCTGACGATGTTGTTGTTATACAAAGGGAAGATGATTATTTGCGCGCAGTGGACTCTTTTTCCGATAAATATAGTAGAGGACAGGTATTAGCACCATCTAAAAACAAGGACAGTGGTTTTTTATGGAAAGACACCAGCAAGAACGGAAATTGTGATGAATGACAAAATCCTTGAGCCAGTGAATTATCTTGGTCGTAAAATATCCCCCACAACTGAACATGACGTCGAAAGCAGGCTTAATAGGTTCAAACAAGTCTGTGGAAATCTATCTTAAAGCACTCATGAATAAAATACGGAAAGAAAATGCGTCGAATTTTTACAAAACTATGGGAGTTCCTGGAGCACTGTAATGAAGTGATACATGGGTTATCATAGGGGGAGATAGAAAGCATATCGCTTCGGATGAAATGAAATTCCTAAGAACTCTAGGTTTGTTCGTCAAGACAAGGAAATTGTATCCATTCGAGAAAAATTTAGGAATTTAAAGTCACTTAAGAAGAAAGCAGGACCGTCTACCTAGAATCGATTTCGAAGGGAGCCGACACAGTGTTGTCCGACCAAGACCTAGATGGTTTCAGGAACAGCTTACGCAGCCTAATCAATGAAGTAAAGAAGAAGAACTAAGACTGGGATATTTCTACTTCAATTATGCGTAGACGAGTTGGCTCTTTTGATGGAGCGTTTTCTAAATATTCCTGTTGGCACTTAGACGAGGTTATTGGAAGACACGTTATAATTTTTATCATTAAAGTTGGTGCCATTATTGGAACATTACGACATGAATCGGGATGGCATTGAAGGAACTAGACTGTATTAGGTTGATGGTAGGAAAAATGTAATGAGTGAATAAGAGAGGGCGGTTATTTCACCTAAGAACTTATTTATGACCCGTAAAAAAGGTCTGGTAACATAATAACGTCCGATAGATTTCCATGTTAAATAATAGAAGAGGATCGTACTTTTACACAGAATATTTATTAATATTTATAAATATTCAATAACAGTTATAAATATACTGTTGAAAAGCACGATTCTCTGCTATTATTTACCATGGATATATATTTACACAACTTCCGCGAAGTGAAGCCTGATGTTGTGAAGTTTATCCGATAGATTTATTGACAATTTTCCCAAAGAAAGGGTAGTTGATAAAGTTGAGAAGATTGGGATGGGAACCCCTAAATATATGAAGATCGCAAGCGTTACAGAGGCCTGTAGAAAGGTACGCAGTTCTGCCACCCATTATATGAGCACATTAAAACAAAGGATAAAATAGGTAGGGAATTTGGAAGAATTAACTTTGTTATTTCCACATTCTCCTTATGTGGAAATAGCAAGATTAACTCTTATAAATTCCCTACGATGAATTACTTCCTCAAAGCTACACCCGCAACTGTATCCTATAGAAGGAGAAAATAGTTGAGACTGAAGAATCAAAGTTTATAGTTAAAAAATTAGCACCCGTGTATCATCAAATTAAAAGAGCGTTGTTATCCGCACTGACGGATCGGATTCACCCTCGTTTCACTAGAGAGATTGGTGACCTGAACATCTCATGACATGACATAAGTACGGTAATCACCAGTAAAACTCGTCTCTTTGCTGACGACACAGTAGTATACCGGGATATTTTCAGTGAGGAAGATAGGGAAGCTTTGTCTAACGACCTAAA
>WURS02450122.1:0-14254 GCA_011762765.2 Rhinocypha anisoptera
CATTGCTCCTGCACCCCCCTCTGCCTCACTCCCCTTCCGAACCCCAGGATCTCCTCCTATCCTTAAGATTCTTTTCCGAAGCGCCCTAAGGTATTTCTTCTTCCCTCAATATTGTGTACTAACTTTACAGTCGACGAATCCGTCCTATGCTCGAATGCTTTTCCTCTACTTATTAGATATCACGGGCGAAGGACTCCGCATAACATTTAGGTATAAGAATTCTTCTGTCCCTCCTTCCTTTAAACCCTTCTGTCTCATACCTTTTGGGGTCCTTCCCCATTGAATTCCTTGTCAGTCCAATGGACTTGTTTCTTCTGTCGCCAGCTCTTCTTTTTTTCTCATTTTTTTGGTATTTCGCTACCGTCATTGCAATTTGTATTCTCATTTGGTTGCAAAATTTTTTAGTCTTATCTGTTCTTCAGCGTATTTCTCCCGTTGAACGTCTACGTAATACCTTGCAGGTCGCCGAAAGGGCGCGTGGCAGGCGATGGAGCATCACCAAACAAGAATACCCGCATGCAAATATTAGAAACTATTGACATCATAAGCAAATACTTATGTGCACACATTCAATGACAAAATATTATTCATATCATGCGGCAACAATGTCAAATTATTTATAATTAAAACTCATGAAGAACTACAAAATATATTCACTACCATTCGTAACTATGATATATATGCTTATGATGATATTTATTTTGATCTCTAATCGTACGAGGAAAAAAATACTTTTTACGTCTATCCGTTATGTAATCCATTTCTCTGATTTCACGATAATCTGATCTACCGTATTATTAAAGGACTTGTAATCTGTCTTTAACCTCTTTGCTGATGTGATCTTCCTAAAATATGCAAAGTAAATTTAACCTGTATTTCGACCTACGCTCAATGACTGGCTTCCAACCTTGTAAATAGATGTGGGATTTTTGTTGCGTAAGATAAAAGTTTTCAGCCATGTTCTCAAAATAATACTCTGACAATAACGTTATTATTGAGAGAAAGACCTTACCAATAACCTGTTCGATTTCCTGGAGGAAACCCTAGAGAATGTATCAAGGTTCTTTCTTGTTTTTGAAAGCGCTTGTTTTGGATGTTGTAATAGTAAATTTTTTAATATCTTATAGTATTCATGTGGCGTCCTCTAAATATATCATTGCATTCAAGTAATGTCTGTATGAAGGACTTCTTCACATTCATTGATCTTTACATTCGCACTAGCACACGCACTTGTGCACTCTAAATTACTCCTTTCGCTCTCTCACGTACTTATCACGTTCGCTGTCTCAATTGTCGGACATGACTAAATTCTTTAAGTGCAGAAATATTCCTTGGTTGCTCTCTGCCGCTCTTTCATGCCGTTGTGGCGTTTGAATACGATTCTTTTTCATTACGTTCCACTTCATTCCTGAACTTGAGAATCAGTATCTTATATGATTCCCGGTAAAATTTTTTGTATACTTCGCTCTCATAAACCCGTATTCTTGAGAATCAGCTTGATGCAAATATAATAATGAAATCTCTTTATTTTATATTTAAAAATCAGTAAATTAGAGCTATACACCAGGATAGTTAATGCAAGTAAGTGTCGTATTAAGAACATGACGCACCAAGCGATAACTCACCACTCCACAACTAATTTAGGATATTTAAACGATTATATGCTAAACTTATAAATATTTCGTTGCTAAAATAATTTGAGGCACAAAGATATAAAAAATGTTTTTTAGAATAGGACAGGTGGATATGAATATGTACATTTTTTCATATTCAGTTCAGGTTTCTGAATTTAATCAGCCGAAAACAGTTTTAAGTGACACAGTGTAATGCAAAATAAGTGTTGCAATGTATTTACTGAATATTTTCGATTATTTTCTCATTTATTTAACTGCTATACTTTGTCGGTATACTTGAAACGACGGCGTTGATTTGATGTAGAATGAAACGGCGACTTTGAAATAAAATCAATTGATACGTTGAGATCAGTAATGAAAAATGAATGGTTAGGAATGGAGTGCAAAAGGATAGGGTGCAATGCATTCACACTACAAGTACGCTCCTACATACTAACGTGTTGTTTCCTCTAGCGACTCTCGAGTGTTTTTTACTCGGTGCGCGGTGCTTTCACTAAAAGCAAGAATATACTCGTAATTGTGTTGCCATGGGGGATGGATCATCACTCTTCCACGCACTAAGCCGCTCTCTTAATCCATTGCAGCAGCGGTCGGAGCGCAAGATAGCAAGTTATTGAGAGGAGGTCCTCGAAATGGAACATAGTATCATTTCTGCTGACAGAAAATGTCCTCTGGCGGTGGGAAAGATGCTGAGAAAGATAGGGACAATAGCTGAGGCAAGAACAGGGGGAAGGGGGTGGGTGGGTTTGGGGCAGTAATGTCACATTTCCTATCGAAGCGACGTGGCCACGAAGCCATCATAATATGCTCATATTTTGGTCCCCTAAATCTTATCTCCGAAGAGGGAGGGCGTTCCTAAGGACGGAGCTCGTCCGCAAGACCTAAGAGAAAAAAAACGAGGATGTGGAATCCATCATGAGGGACCCTTGGACCAATCAGGCAATCAATCAATCCGTTTCCACATCGACCTTTCTTTTTCCTACTTCACTTGTTTTTTTATTGCCGCCTCAGAAGAGACATTCGCATCGATAAATCTTTCTCCCGAGTTTCTTATTTTCCCGACTCTTAACGGCATGCCAAAGAGTTTTTTTTTCTCTTCCGTCAACCTTTTTCCATCACGCAAACGACAAAAGAGTTAAAATTGAAGTTTCGTGCAGTGAATTATGGCACTTTATCGAAGGACTCTGACTGAAAATGAAATTAGTCGCTGAAAGGAAATCGTAATGCGCAACTAAATTCCTTAAAGCATGGCATACAAGTGTAAAATGCGGTGAAATATGACAAAGGTAGACAAAATGACAAAATGCAGTTAACTGAAAATGGATCCCCATTTCAACTTTTTGTTTTCTGAGTACGTTTAGAACTCATTGAATTAAAACTTTTTTCCATGGTTACGAGAACACTAAATGTCAATTACAAATTTAATGAATTAATTTACGGAGATATATCAAAATAATGATATTTGACGGAAATATTTTATAGAAAAACTCTCAAAAATCATCCTTCGAGCCACCACCAGAAAGACTGAATATCTTCACCTTACGGGCGGCTTAATTTATCTTTACCTGATTCCGCAAAGAATACTGTCAAAGTCACCATCGGATAACGCCCCAGAGGTAACAAAACACAGGTGTATACATAAATAAAATAGATTCCACTATTTTAAATGCTGGATTAATTTAATATCAGCTCTTCCAGTATTCCATCTCCGAGTTAATTAATCAGCCTGGACAATGCAGAAGCTTCTCGTGAAGAAATTGTATTATCCCATGTACGCATACCCTGTTCCACTTTCAGCGCAAGACATTGCTCCGTTACTTTTCCAAGGGCATAATTAAGAGTCGTCCTCATTATGCTACTTACTTTTTATCACTTCGAGCTTTCCTTATTGTTCTAGCACGCCTGTAGGCCATATTAATTTTGATTGATGAGCTCCATAATAGAAGAGAGATTTTTTTTTGCTTTCAAAGACGAGAAGCACTTAAGTGTAAGCATAAAATAATATAATAGCTTCGTATTTTTAAGAACGCCAATGCGTATATAGCGATAGATTTCTGGAATTATTACTCTTTCTTGCCCACAAAAAATGAAGATTCATCATGTACATTTATGAATTTAATTAAAAAATCGAGGTAAGATTGCTATTCGTACTCGGAATTCTAAGCGAGAGAAAACTATAAGAAAAATAGATCTATTCTTATGTTTCCTGGGTAGATACCGAAAGACTAGTGAGCGGATTCGTTCTCAAGTTAGATCATTATATCTGAACTACCAGCGAGGAGGGATAACACGGTCTAGATTCCCGTCATCAGAGGTATATGTATAGATAAACGCAAATTCATACTCACGTGACCTAATAGTTCTAGTCCTGAAAGGATCGGGAGTCATGACTGGCTTAGATGAGAAGCGGCATGCGATCCATCTGCCTGGCGCAACTCCCTTCTCCGCCCGTATAATCAATCTCGGTCGGCTATGTGAATCAAGGTGTTGCGTGTAAACCACCGTCTCCGTGAGCAGATGAGACGTACCCCGAACCCCGGGGAACAAAGGGTCGAGCTCGATTACGGTCTCGCGTTGCGGCCCTTCGAGCCGCTTGCGCGCCTTTAATCGATTCTCTCCACACGTCAGTTTAATGGTAAAGGTATTTTTCAAGTTGTGTTGAATTGGTTTACCCTGAAAAAAGTTCCATGTTATATGATGACGGATAGTCTGACGTCACTTATTCCAGCCTCCCTCCTTGCATGGACTTAACTAATGTCCTCATCCTGTTGCCCCTTACGTCAGTCTCAAACTGTGACTCTTCTTGAAATTCGTGTCACTGCCATTGGGTCAAAATGTTTAAATATTGGATCACATTTAAAAAACATAGTTTGCAATGCGTTTGATTTGCTTTTTATTTCGAATGGAATTGTGACAACAACTATTAGTAGGTATTCCATGGTTCATCGATCTCTTCCCATTAGATATCCATGTTCTAGATTCTTTCAGAATTGGGGTTTTCATTCGGTGGCATGAGTGATACTGATGGTATTCGAAGAAAAATGTAGTGATGAGGGGGGTGAGGGATGTTAAAATGAAATTTATAGTTGTTTTATTTCTTATTTATTATTCATGTTCCAATTAATGCAATTTTCTCGACTTTTGTCATGACAGAAATATAATTTTGCATGTGTGGTACAGAATTAAAAAACAACTTGTGCTTCTGGTACTCTTGTCAGAAAATAATTACGAGCTCTGCGCAAGAGGAAAAAAAATTATAATACAATTTCGGTTTAAATCATGTAGAATTGATGCCTTTCATTCTTGAGCTGGAATACCCAGCGACATTATGAAATTGTAATATTTATTCTATGCTAAATTAATTACTTTTTGTTGATTGAAAATATATTACAGTGGATGGCACATACAGTTCTACGCTTAAATGTTTTGCATTAATAACCGGGATGGTTGCCATAAAAGCTTATTACTTTGAATATGATTATTGTTAAATTAATCATTCCATGAAAGTAATTAAGTGTATAAATACAAGGATTTCCTCCCGAACTAGGGAAAGGTTTGTGGGAGTTTATTTTGAGATATTGAACTGGAATTTATCATTTTGGTGCCTCCCCACATCTCTCAATTGAGTTGTACTTTGACAAATAAGAGTTCGAAAATTAAGTTTGGAGTGTTGTGATAATATATGATTTCCTCTGACTGATAGAGATACAAGTAAGATAGCGAATTAAGAAACGCTAGGCGTACCAACAGCAATTTTTTTCCGGTTGCATTCTTTTTTCCAGATTTAGAACGTATTTCATATGTCATTCTCGTTCGACTTTCCCTTGTTATGGTAATTTTTTTTGGTGGTGGGGAATGTGTTTAATCTATTGAAACATGTGAATCACATTGACATGCACAACAAATTCCCCCTCGGCTGTATTTGTTATGTACATAAGTATGTTCCTCGGTAACTTCGCCTCATGCCTGTTCTCTATCTCCTCAACTCCTCTGGTGGTTTACTCGTATTATGGTGGCCAGAGAGAAAATTGTGACATCAGGATGTTTAGCTGAGCACGTATGCATCGTGAAGACTGTGGTCATATGTGTGTATTATGTACTTGAATATTCGCTCACGTAAATATATTCGTATGTCTCCGTAATTTTATGTCTTCTATGTGATGTACGGCAGTGATTGAGAGGTCATGAGGCATGAGGAAGCATGAGAACTCGAGGGGGAATCCGCAGTTCCCGAGTCGCTCTTGTAAGACGCTTAAGGGACTAGTGCTTCATCACATTAACAGATGCGCACAAGGAAATATTTTTATTCCTTCTCATCTTGCTTAATTTCCCCGAATGTAGAAATTTTTCGTGAGTTAAAACATCATTGTTTTTTTACTTCTTTCAGAATTTAACCTTTTTACAATACTTCTTTTTCTCTCGCATTGTTTTCCATTGTAATACAAAATACGATACAAAATATATCGTCTCATCAAACATTATCTCATGTTTGATTTATAGACCCATATTTGTGGACAATGGCCCAGGCATACCGACGTAAAAAGTCTAGGAAAAGCATTGTTTTGTTGTTTTGTTTTACGGTCATATGTTGAGCATGTTGGAGACATTGTTGTTCCACCCAGTTACTCCCTACCAATTTGATTCCTTGGGTGGTAATTTCAAGTAACCTATACAAAATGAGAAAATTTGAGACCTTGTTTTAAAGTTTTTCATAAGGCTCCCACCTTTTCACGAACCTTAAACGAAAGAGCTTTCGTTTTATAACTCCCTCATCTGCACCTGCAAGGAGTGCATATTAATCCTGGCATTCGAATTCAGTGCCTAAAAGATGGGAAGCCAGCCCAAGCATGGCAGCCAACACAACCGATACCATTGGCGTCTCCGCCACTCGTTTAGTACTCCAGGGTCGAAATGGAAGGATGTGTGGTGGGAAGGTCAGGGTGGGAAAAGACCCAATGTCAGAGAGCAGAGACTAATGTGTGTGTGTGGGATGGTGTTCCCCCTCGGCTACTAACGAGTTAATGTGAAATTTATTAGTCGGCGGGTAGGTGGTAGTTTTGGCGGATAGAATTGCTGGAGGTTCATTGGGGTTTGGCATTTTTGAAGGCCCATGGCAGTCGGGACTGCCAACTCACCAGAATCTGCGATTCTGTTCCTATCGAAACTGGAGGAAACAGTCGATGTTCCTTGCAACCTAAATCGTTCGAAGAGAAAAATATATTCACCATGTGTTATAATTTTATATTCATGCCCTCAAGAAAACAGGGACAAAAATTTTCTTCGTCTTACGGAACTTCCTGAAGAGACTCATTTTACCTTTCTATTAATAAGTCAGTATTGCTTAATTCAAATCGAATATTTATTTCCCCAATATTCTGGATTGGAGCATAGATAAAAAGCATACATAAAAGTGATCAAAACCAGTCCTTCATTGATAAAAAAATTCATGTGATTATTAAAACTTCATGAGTGAGGTCGTGGTAGCCCAGTAGGTTGAGTGCTTGGCTACTGAATGGTGGACCGGGGTTCAAGTCTCCGTGACGCCTCTGAACACATACAACCAAACACAGGGGTGCCAGATCTTTGAGGGAAACTACAGGAGGTACAGGGATAAGAACTTGCTCCTCTACCCTGATGACTGAATTTTCACTTGCCGATGGGCTTAGTACTAGGTGAGCTCTGCCCTCACATATCAAACCCACCATAGGGTTGAAGACCGTGGTTTATTAAAACTCATCCAATAAAAAGGGTAAATCATAATATATATATATTGAGATAAGACAGTTGGTGAAATCATAGGAGGGAATAACCCTAGAGATAGGTCAAGGTATGACGTATGAGACAGAATAATGGAGAATATTAGTGGTAGAAACATCCGAGGTATGAAGAGACTGACAAGTGACAGGATGGCTGCTACAGACCAATATTCGGATTGGAGTGCTACTACAAACAAATCTTCGGATTGATGACCCGTGATGACGATGATCAAATAAAAATATTCTGGTTTTATTTCGACTTTAGCAAAGTATCTTATGCTCTTTATTAGTATTATAGCCGTAGTGAATATATTTCAATAGACATTTAATATTTGGAGCACATTTCACAGTGAAAATAATTATAAAACTATTAATGTTATTCAAAACTATTTTGCTTAACTACTAATTGTTAGTGATAATTTTTGGCTCAGTAACTGACAAGAGGAGTCAGCAGAGTGCGGAGTGTGTTTCCTCTGTAGATTCTGAATTTGGACGAGGATTGCTGGTTGGGAGATGTGCCGTAGGAGTCATAGTGGGAAGTGTTGAAGGCAGTAAAGTGGTAACCGTGAGGTTGGGAAGTGAATGGGAGAGATTTTGGGACTGACAGAGAGAGGGATATTCTCTAAATAAACTAGAGAGTGCGAGTGGGAAGGAGAATATTGGGCGAAATTGGTATTTATGACTAGACTTTGTTCTTTTAGCGCACTCTCTTTAGAGGAAATGGACTCGAGCAAAGTGATATTTACTCCTTCCGTTGCTTGGTGCAATGCTCGAGTGACTTTCATATCATGTCTAGCGGACAATCGGTGCTTTTACTCCTCGCGGTGTCGAAAAAGTCATAAGAGATCTCTTTTACGTTCTTAAATTTCATTTTTATTACTGTAAAATATAATTTATTTTGGGCGTCTTATTTGAATTCAATAGTGATATATGTAGTGACGTATGAGAAAGCATCATATTATTAGTTACTTAAAGTGCAAAAAAAACTAAAAGGGACGGAATAAGTAGTTTCTTGCTGAAAAAGATGCGGGGTATTATTTTCGATTGAATTTCGGTTTTGTACGAAAGATTTATGGATTAGTTACTCATGTGGATTAATCTCAGATCTTGGAAAAGAGAATGATTGATGATTTTAAACACATAAAACAAATTGATCAGTGGAAACTTTCAGACGCTTCCACTGGGCATTCCAAATTTTTAAAATTTCTCCTTTTACCTACTCGGTAAATGGAACGCTTACCTGAGTTACTGATTTCAATTTCAATTGCTGGAGATTCGCCGGTGTCGTGGTGTAGAGGCTCGTCGAGCCACCCCGCAGCTGGAGCTCATGCTGTGATATTCTGTTGTGAAATCGTGTCCATGGCGAAAGGAAAATCACCGTCGGACGATGCGCCGCGGTTACAACACACGCTGGAGTATTTTTCCAGCTGCCAGCTGCGGCATTCCCGCCACTTATTCTCTTCCCGAATTTCCTTTTAATACCTCCCGCATTGATAATGCGTTTCAGAAGGCATTTACGGTCCTATATGCTCGCTCCAAGAAGTGCATCGAATTGGGGGAGACTATGTAGCAGCCTGATACTAAATAAACGTATTTTGCCTATGTTATATGGTATATGTTCCATTAGTCCTGGAACTTTTTGAATACACAGGGTATAATGTGGTTTGTAGAAATTTTCACAAGAATAAAATTATGGAAGCATACCACAAAGTATAAAACCTGAGCATGCTTACAAATAATGAAGTTTTACACGTTATTTGATGGAATTTGGACATAATGAAGAAGATTTGTGGAAAATTTCAGTGAATCTTCTTCATGTAAGCTTGCTTCTTTTATTGTGTATGGTTAGGAGTCTCTACCGTAACATATACTAGTATATGGCCCATGGCGCAAATTACGGTTGAGGGTGGAGAATCTGGATGGCCCATTTTAGGTAAAGGAGCGAGACAGGGAGTTCCGTTGCAGTCTCTGTGTTACGAATGGTGTTCAGAGGACGTGGAAAGAGGAGTTGGGTTTTCTGGAATCAGGAGTAAAGGTTGGCGGGGACTCATCAATCAGGCAGTCAGATTCGCAGATGACCAATCCCTAGTATTCCACTCAGCCATAGGATTCCAGACATTGTTGAGGGTTCTGTATAACCGATGGGAGAGAGACTTGGGATGAAAATAAAATCAGAGAAAACGAAAGTTGCATTTTTTCGAGAAGAAGGAAGGCTAAATTTAATTTAAGACCAGGAGGGTCTAAGTTGGAACGAAACTTTACCTGTTTAGGTGTAGTATCATAGAGGAAGCGACCGTATTGGCGGGGACATTAGAAGAGGAATTACGTTAGAGAAGGTAGCATTTTTGGAAGGACAGGAATTGGTGACAGGAGTGTATAAATAAGAAGCAAAGAAAAGATTAGTGAAGGAGATTTGCGTCTTACATGGAGCGAAGTGTATGGATTGGTCATTATGGTAGGATAGACTAGTTCATCATGGAGTTCATCAAACATAAAATTAAATGAGAGCTCACCAATAATCATCATAATTTACACCGATTCGTAATATGAAACAAGTTAACAAAAATACACTGATTATTCACGAGAAACTTTAAAAAAAGATTAATTTCACAGAATTGGCTGCGGAATTAATGAAAAAATAAAATTCGAAGCAAAGCAGCATTGAAAATTTTACGTTCAAATTTAGGGGCATTACTTTTTTTCCCCCGCATTGCAGCAGGATGAGTTTTTAGGCCATCGCTGCTATACGCGATGTTTTGGGCTGGCTTTCGCAATAATATTGGAGATCGCAGGCGCTGTCCTCTAAGTCTCCACAATAGATTCATCACTCACCGCTGTGAAGCCCGATCGCATCGCCCTAAATCACTTTTGCAAGGAAACCGATTGGGCGGCCGTGATAAGCAGAGGTACAAGCGGGGAGTACTCTCGCCGATCTCCCTTTTAGACATGACCGACCGTGTGGGTCGGGTGAACAAATTTTCCGGAGATATAAGTTGGACACTGTCGATCCTCTTTTAGGTGATTTAGATTCTTTGATCTTCAAACATGATTCGTCAAGTACACCCGTCATCCCCGTTGCTATTGCGTCCTTTTTCTATCCGCCCAAAGACTCAATAATATCAATAGTAAGCGGATTTCCTATCTTGCGAAAACAGTATTGACACAGTCGATTTCAATTTCGCAAATGGAATGAAAAAACTTGTCTAATGATTAAGGCTGCGGTTATTGATAGTACAGATGTTAGTATAGTAAGTTTCATGTCTGGTCAAATTGATCTATCTTATGAGAATATTTAATGTTATGTGATGAATCATTGTTATTTAATAAGTAACACTACTATCATTTATTGGCATGTTGGCATGCATAAAACAAACGATTAAACTCAGGAGATAAATGGCAACAGGTGATATGTTATCAGGGAAAAATTCATGGGCAATTATTTTATTTCTTTATGCAGATGCTCTGATCCAAAATTACGATGGAAGATAAGATAAAGAAATATTATTAAACATTCCTTATGTCTTTACTTTCTATATTTTGCTTCGATACAGGCTTATCTCTTTAATCTCTGATAAGCCGAGTATTTGGGGGAGTCTTTTCTTGTGACCTTTTTTCCATCTCATCTCTAAACGTTGGTATATTACTCTATTTGTACATTTTCATTCTTCACTAAGTTTAGATCGACCAGAAATGGAGATCGACTGCTTACACTGGCTTCTTCGCCAACATTTTCTTCCCTTTTTTCTTCTTGCTTTTAAGTGAATAAAGTGAAAAGAATAAAGTCGGTCGGTGGCTTAGTTCGACATACAGGATGAAAATTTACCGAGAGAGGTTTGGGCGAGAAGAAAATCGGTGATTTTATGGGTTATAATTCGTTCGCTCACGATAACTCTAATTATCTCTCATGAATTATTTTCGGGAGAAATTTAATTCTACCGTAAAATTTCTGTAAACATACATCTTACCCATCTCCCCGCGTTCTCTTTGTATTGCTGCGATGGCTTTCTATTTCATCTTCGTGGTCACTGTCAATTCCGACCCTATAACGCTTCCGCACGAGAAGGGATTTACCCTTCTCGTGCTAAGCCCTTACTCACCATCAAATTCCATTCCAGCCCTACCTCAATTCCTTACTTACGCACTCGCTCCCCCTTTATTCATCACAAGTATTTTCGACTTTTCAGTCTCAGCTTCTCTATCTAAAGACTTCCCCAATCTCTTCTTCTTCCCCAGGCCATTACCGTTCCCCGTTCTTTACTCACTTATTTCCTGAAGGGGTTCCCACTCCAATGGGATCCCAAGAATACCGCAATCCGCGGATGACGATAATTTTTTCCGCGACCCAATCTCCGTATTTAACTCATTTCAGTAGCTGTCTTGTCTATCGCAGGGCGATCTGAAAACTTCTTGGTTAGATGTAAATAAAACTATGGGTTTCACAGAAGAATTTTTATTATGGCATGACCGGTTTCGTGAAATTGTTGACATCACCTGATGATGTCAACTATTTGACGAAACCGGTCGTTCTATAATAAGAATTCTCCTGTGAAGCCGACAAAGTTTTATTTTCCAGTAATAACGATTTGGCTTTAGCAAGTTCTGTGGAAATAGATTGAATTCCCTTGGACTTCAATTTACTATCTTCGTTTCCATTCGGATTTTCGCTTCATAAAGAGGATGGGAATTGTATTGCTATATATATATATATATATACTTCAGGAAACTCAGAAGAGTAGCAGACACGAACAAACGCACACACTTATACACATACACAGAGAAATAAACACTTAAAAGATTCACATATTAAGAAATATTTCGGGGCTTGCTTGCCCCTTCGTTCTCTCAGACCGACGAAGCGGCAAGCAATCCCCGAAATATTTCTTAATATGTGTCTTTCAAGTGTGTATTTCTGTGTGTATGTGTATAAGTATGTGCGGGCGTGTATATATATTATAATATACATACACACACATACAAAACACACAAATAATAGGAAATAAAGAAAGGGATAGGAACACAAAAGAACGAACAGAAATATGTTCCTATGATGTGTTCCTATCCATTTCCTTATTTCCTATTATTTGTGTGTTCTACTTTCACCATTTGGCGGTTATAGTGCGATGTCGTTCAAGGGCACGTCAAAATTTTCAACATCTCTGAAGATTTGCTGCTTTACAGCCTACCGTATGCGGGCAAGTATTTTCAAAATCGGGTCGATGACAGCATTCTGGGCCTGCCGCGCTAGAACCCTGTTTATGTTGCCAACTGTCTATGTCAAAAATAATTTGGGCAGTGTGATTTATTCGCGAATATATAGGAGTCGTGTTGTAACCTGAAAGAAATGGTCCGAATGTATACTCCTAGACCAGAGGAATCCAGTAGTGGACATTATTTTGGTGAGATATCTGTTTTTTAATTTTAATCGAAAAAATGCAATCCAAGTTTATTTCCGGTACCATTCACACCATTAAAGTGTGGTATTAATCATCTGGTAAAGCCATACTACATAGTTTCTTCAATTCTAACAAAACTCCTCGTATTGAGGACGCAACTTCAGGATTGCAATTACTAACGCCTGCCCTAAATAGTAAAGCTTTCAATTTTTCGGGTGCTGCACGTAAGTGCGAATCAGAGCAGCTGTTCCCTACAGGGTCATTATTGGAATGATCCTATTGAATTCTCTTTACTCAGTGTGATTACAACAGTGAGATCCCTATAGAAAAAACTATAAATATATATTGCTGATGTTTGAAATTGAAAAAAATTCTGAAGAACATGTATGCCCATGAGACAATCAAAAAGATATTTTTATTAAAAAACTTTAAGGAACGAGTGAAAGAGTGCTACTTTCATGCAAATGATGAGCACTCTTTCTGTTCGTATTTCAGAAGATATCTACAATATAAATTGCTCTTAAGAAATGACGTAATGAATCGGGCCACGTAGAGGGTATGCGCTTTGATTTTTGCTTGCAACCTTTCTCTTCAAGGTGACTGAAAAACTGACGTCTAAGAAGATTTGACGTGACAATGAATGTTTATTCTAATGAATTGTCTGAAATAATTACAATAACCCCAGGCCTACAGAATAACACCCGGTGAAATATTTACTGCGCCATCTCTTTTTCGTCTTTTACTTTTCCAGTATCTCTTTTGCTAATCCCTTCTCCTTTCCTTTAATCTCTTCCCACAGTACATCCTAGTCCTAAGATAAAGGTTTATTGAATGTCGATCGCTTGAAACTTTCTGTAGTTTTCTTTAGGTATTGGATTTAATTTTTCGCGATTATCGAGTATAAAAAACCGGAAAATAATAAAAAATTGATTTCATCTCAAGAAAAGCGAAGAATGCGTAACAGTAGTCAAAACAATCACATGAGTCCACATCAGACCCAAGAGCGTAAGTGCGCACGTGTTGCCGTCTAATGCTTTGCATTCTGATTATTATGCAGTAGTTTTCATATATTTATTCTAATGTTAGGGGCGAGGTTTTAGTAAATCAGTTGGTTAGTTTGACTACAGGACTTCTCTTTAAAGAATTTATTGAAAACTGAACTGCAGTACCCGAGTGACACTTATGCGATTCTGGGCGTCGAAAAATATTTTACTTATAATGGTGAACGTTTTATTTTATTGGAAATTCCCTTATCAACTATTGCATCATACATTGTATCGACGTGAAATCCGGGTTAGCCTGGTGGGCAGCGTGCTCGCAGGCAATTTTTTTTTTGGAATCGGTGGTGGGAAAATGCGGTTATGCACCCCCAGAGGGAGTGTGGGACTCGACCTGGGTCTAGGAACCCCCGGCCCATACCCACTAAAAACCCACCACCGACTGATTACGCCTATTATGGAGAGGCGGCAAC